>JANIJG010017686.1:11368-24985 GCA_024611175.1 Megaceryle torquata | reverse complement strand
AGGGCAGGGGTGGAGTCCCCGTGACCCCTGGAGGGGTTTCCAAGCCCCCCGTGGAGCTGTGGTGCTGAGGGCCATGGTTCAGTGGTGCCCTGGCAGTGCTGGGGGACATCTGGGCTGGAGGATCTGAAAGGGCTCTTCTGACCCAAATGATTCTGTGATTCTCGGGCTAAGAGGAGGCACTGCCCTGTTGTGTGGGCAGCGCTGTGAGGTGGGCTGGGAGCTGCAGAGGTGGGCTCTGCACCTCGGGTGCGGTGGGGCTGAGGTGGGGCAGGGGGTGGCTGCAGGGGATGTCACTGCCGTGGGCTGTGTGTGCCCGTGAGTGGAGAGCAGGGGCTTCCCCGCAGCCCAGCACCAGCCGTGGGCACATCACAGGCTGCCGGGTCCGCTGCTGTGTTGCTTGTCTCGGGTAGATAATGGTGAGGGGGAAGCGCTGTCGTCTGCCCTGGGGTTGGTGTGATAGAACTGTGGACCACACTTGGGTTTAGACGATGGATTTGGGGATGTTTTGAAGTCTTAATTTGCAGTATGAAAATAAGGTTGTTTAATTATTTGTACTGAGGGAAAGCTCCAGCTAGAACATGAGCTTCTGAGTGGAGATCTGGGTCTGTGGCTCATGTCATTGGCTTAATTTTTCAGCTTGGGAAAGTGAGTTAATCTCCATCTCATCTGCTTCATCTTATGACTGCGGATGACGTCTGTGTGCAGTCTTGGCTACCGGGAGGACTGGGCACTGTTCTGGAGGCTTCTGCCAGGGTCAGTTCCCAGCTATTGCTGTGATAGGGGAAAAAAAGGCCAATCTGGACTCGGGAGACGGGAGTGGTCTGTGCGAGGAGCCCTCGGATCATCCCTCTCTCATTAACATCCGGAAGAAACAGAGGACATTGAGTCCAGAAACCAGTTCTACTAAAATAAACTCTCCCTAAAATGCCATGGTAGTAAGTTCAGTTTTCTTTGTCCTGCACCACTGGGCAGGTGAGTTACTGAATTTCTAATGACGGGAGTTAATTGAGATGCTTAACAGGGCTCCCCTGGAGCCTGTCACAGCCCTTGTCCTGACACGTGTATAAGCAGTGCCGTATATGTTTTAACTTTGCCAAGGGTTGTGCCAGCAAAGCAGTAATCGCTCGGTGTTCGGGGGCACCGCTGGTCGATGGCTGGCTCCCGTGAGCCCCGGGCTGAACAGGAACACGGCGACTGAGAATCGTTGCCCCCTGCATGGCGCTCGTCCTGGGAGCGCGCTGCCTTCTGCTCATCTCTTCATTTATTTATCAGAAGAATGCTGGTAGGCAGCCTTCTCCCGTCACCCCTTGTAAAACTTCATCCTGCGTTCAAACTGTTAAAAACAAATAATTAAAAATTAAAAATTAATCAGAATGATCCTCCTCTGCCCAGAGAGCGTTCGTGTGTGTGTCAAATGGAGGAACGTGTTCCTTTAAAGGATCAACCAGAATGACTTTGTAGCGGGGGCATCGCTGTTTATCAAAAGGCAGTTCCAAGGAGCTGCGCTGCGAACGCGTTCGCTGTGATGTCAGCAAGAGAGTGTCAGGACTGACACTCGTGGTTGTGCTGCGACACAGGAAATTATTATTGGGCTATTAACCCTGGAGCCTACTGACAACTGCTTAAAGGACGGCTCTGCTGAAATGCTTCAGTGCTGGGTGAGGCACCAAAGAGCTCTGACAGGAGGCTTGTCCTCTGAGACTCTGCCCCTTCCACCTGTCCAGGGCGTCCCTTGGGCTGAGGGTGCTGGGACCAGTGCTGGCGGGGGGCTATGGTCAGCTGCGGAGACTCTCCTCGTTGAGCATCCAATGCTCCATCTCTGGAGCACAAAATCTTCCACATGTCTGGTGGTGGCAGGAAAATACTCCCCTTGTCTTTAATTTATAGTCGTGTTGCCTTTGACATCAGAGACAGTCTATAAAATACTGAAGGCGGTGTTCTGAGTGTGACAAAATAATACATACCCTGCTGGAAAAAAATCTTGGTGTGATTTGGAGAGCTCTTATTTATTACAGAAATTTATAATCCAAATTAAATTTGATAAAAATAACTTTTCTGTAATGTATTTCTCCCTGCTTTTAAAAGGCAGCATAAAGGTGGCAGTGCTGGTTAGCTGCATCTTAAACACTGACAGTGTTTTTAAATTATTTTACTCTGGGGAGCCTGTGAACAATTTAAATCCAAGCTGCACACATTTGTGCTTTATATACACTATGTAATTAGGAGGAAAGAAAGGGAAATTTTCTTAAGCATCTTTATGGATGATCCAAGCCCAAAGATTGGGCTGGTGGGGTCTGACTGCACGCGATCGACGCTTGAATTTCACCTGACTCCGTACAGATCAGGGTAGACTTCTGAGAGTATCGGGCTTGGGAGAAAAATCTCATCTGAAGAAAATCTCAATGTCGCTATTTCTGAGGCAGTGAAGCAAATCAAACCAGAAATGTTTTGCAGTTGAAGACACAGATGGTGAAGAGTTTTCATGCGTCTGTGGGGTCTGAATACTTGCGGGTATCCCGAGGGGTTGGGCAGCTTTAGAGAGCAGCAGCCTCTTATGGGTGGTGTCCAGGGGAGGGTTGGGGGGAGGTGGCTGAACAACCTTAGTGGAGCCCCCCCTTAGGTGCTGCCAGAGTTCTAAGATGGTGCCTTAGACATTGTGGAGCAGATGGACAGGCAGACAAGGCAGGTTGTGGGAGGTGGAGCACGAGTGGCAAGTGTGTCTGCAGAAACGCTCGTGGGGGGGTCCGCTGTCCGGGGCACTGGTGAGATCTGCTGTGGAACTGAGCTGGGAGGGCAGAGGACAAGTCTCCATTGTGCCTGATTGCAGGGAATGAGCGGGAGTTTGGCTCTGGCTGGTCCGTGGTGAAAGTACAGGGTAAAATTTGAAAGAATGCTCCTGCATTGTGGATTTTGAAGGGGGGGATGCTGCACGAGTGTCTGTGTTCCCAGAACTCTTCCACTGCAGACCGAGGGTCAGCCTCTCTCCAGTGTCCGTAAGGTTGCAGCAGCAACAGTCAAATGAAGTGTTGGACGCCAGCTTGAAATTCTCGAGCAGTCTCAGTGAGCTGGAAATGGAGAAAACACAAACTCCTCTGGCATTAGAGGCTCTGTAGCGACGCGATCGTAACTCGCGCGATGGGCTCTGCGTTCTCCTGCTCTTTGTCGGGGTGGTTATTTGCAATCTAGTTTTGCTCACTTGGAGGGTCTAATGAGCTATAAAAGAATGTTTGTCCAATTCATCTTCATTTAAATGCCTTCTCTTGCCTTAGATGTCAGTTTTACTTAGGAATGCTTAATTTGATAACCTGAGAATTAGTTCAGCCAATTTCCAGAGGAGAATTCCTGCCACTGGGGGTTTTTGCCTGCTCTAACAATCAGGAAGCCTCTATGGAGGTGCTCAGCTCTACGTTTCCTTGAAAAAGCAGCAGCAGTAGCAAACCCCATCTCCTAGCAAATATGGTCTCAGCGCTTTGTAACGGCCACTGAAAGGCAACGACGCCCTCGGAATGAACATCTGCTGTGAAACTGCGTTCCCTGGGCATGGAAAAGTGAAAAGGCAGCCACAGAAAAATGGCCCGATAAAGAGTTATGGTTATTAATGGAACACCCCCTGCCAACCATCAGAAAATGTTTTGTACGTGGTGGTCTTCTGAAGTGAGTACCTGGGGAAGGCATCACTCTGTTTAAACAGGACTTTATTATGCCAATTTGTTATTTTCCCATCAACCCTCTGGAATGTGACAGGAATCTGTTATTTGAATGAGCCATGACGCTGAGTACGGAGTTAAATTTATCTCAATTAAAGTTAGCATCCTCCGTTACAGCAGCAGCGCAGAAATAAACTTTCTCAGTCGATAGGGAGGATTTTTAGATTCAGCACGAGGGTTGAATTCCAGCGCACAGGGGTGGTGTGTGTGTGGAGCTTTTCAATCTTTCCAGGCCCCACTTTACCCAGCAGTAAAATCAGGATTTCCTACTGCCAGTATTTTAAGGTAACACTTTTCTTGGCAAAAGCCTGTGACGCTTGAGCAGATTGCTCTCTTAAACTGTGGATTACTAATGCACGTGGAAGCAGGTCAGCTCATTCGATGCTGCTCCGTTGGCACGACGCGTCCCTGGTTCCATCTGTAATTCTGCAAGGACCCAAGACAGGAGCAGTTGGTCTTGCCTGGCTTTAAGAGCTGTGTCCCTAAACCTCTGAACAAGTTTCACGCGCATGGAGAAGAGGCTCCAGGAGGCCCGTCTGGTGGCTTGGGCCAGGCTGGCCGCACGCTGGTCCCGGGTGTTTTGGCAGCGTGGCCTTGGCCTGAGCGTCCTCCCTCCTGGTGCGGGGGAGCTGCTGGTGCTCAGGGTGTGCCAGGGGCTGCCTCCAGCTTTCCCAGTAAACAGCCATGAAGCTGCAGTTTTGTGCATAGGCAGGGTAGAAGTTTCTTTCAGAAAGTGCCTTTATTTATTTATTTTTTTCTTTCTGGTACTTTCTGGCTCCTGCTTAGAACCACAGTTTATCTTCAAGTTCTTGACAAGGCAGAAGGCTCTTGAAGGTCTTCTGTGGGGCTCACCAGGACGCTCTGCTCCTCCACCTCGTGGCTGCTGTCCCCCTGTGCTCAGAAGCCTTCCCCTTCCTCTGACCCCATCGGTGTTGCAGGGGGCCATGCCTGAGACCCACCCCCCCACTGGGCATATGTCCCTTAGAATGAAATGTAAAATAAGAAAAGGCGTGTGTGGGGTGGGGATAATAAAGGCAAGAGGAGTGGGATGTTAGGGTGAGATTTGACAGGACCTCCTGCTGCCACAGCTGCCAGTGCCAGCCATGGCACAGATTAATCTGTATTCCAGCGCACCGCAGCTCGAGTCGAGATCGATCTAATTAGGGTGTTTTAAACACCGCTTGCGTGCTGAGGTCTTCGTGCCTGTCTGGAGAGGGAAAGGCTCCTGGAGCCCAGGCTGGTCCTGGTCTGAGCGGGCCCCTGGTGTGACTGGGTGAGCCCGTGAGCTGTGACCTGCCTGGAGACAGGGCACTGCAGCTGGGCACTGGGGAGCAGTGGGACGTGCTGGTGAACTGGCCATGGGGCAGAAAACAGCCTTATCCAATGATAAGAAAAAAACCCCTCTGTCTTCAGTATCCACGAATCTGCAAGATTTTGGGATGCTTATACAAAAAAAGGTGTTCTCCATGTGAACCAGCCGGTAACTGCTGCTCCTTTCCAGTGCTTGTCAGTGGTGCTGAGCCGGCTCGTTTTGGTGTTTGCTTTTCAGAGGAAAGGTAGCGAGCCATTCTCAGAAATGGGGGCCAGGAGCAACTTCTGCCTCTGGCCTTGTCTGTTGCCCTCCCTGAAGTGGTGCTTTCTGTGCTGTGGACTTTGGCTGAGTGCTGGCAGGAGTGTTGGAACACTCCCCAAACACCCGGAGGCTGCCTGACGTGCAGCTTCTGGCCTCTCTCTGCTGGCTGAGATCAAAGCCGGGCAGCGCAGGGCTCGCTGTCCTAGCACTCGGAACAGCACCGGTGCTAATGATGTTCCAGAGAAGATCTGACCCAGAGCAAATGTTGTGACAATGGACTTGAAAATTGGGCACACGTGAGAGATGTATTGGTGCAGCCTGTGGGGAAGCGGCGAGACCCCCCAGGTCCGCAGAAATCCTCCCTCCTGCCTCTCGCTTCTCATTGCTTGTGTAAATGCTTTAACCCTTGGAATGGTGGATCCTGGGCTTGTCCTGGGTTTGGCTGCTGTCCTTGCCCAGGGATGTTGGTGTTTACTGGGCCAGGGGTTGTGTTACAGCATGATTGTGGTTTCTGGGGGGAGCATGGAACAAGCTAGTGTGTTCTTTTTCCTGGAAATTGATTAAAAAAATTATTTAGATAGTTCAGAAATAGTTCTGTAAAACATATTTTTGAACATTTTGATCAGGCAGCTAAACATTTCCTGGATTTTCTGGAGTGATATGTTGAAAGAGTAACCTCAGTCTTAAAAAAACCTGTGTCAGCTCCTTTAGACTTCTCAGTAGTTTTAAAGATTTTATTGATAAAACGGATAAATCTCTGCATATGAGCACCAAAGCAAAAATGATGGCTAAAATACATTTCCCAGCAAAGGAATATTGAAAAAAAGCAATGAAGATATATCATTGGTGAGAATATTACTGCTAAAATACTGCGTCAACACTTCTAAATGCTCCAAAAAAAGAAGGCTGGGGGAAAAGTAGTGTGAAATAGAGAACGCTGTCTGCTTCCTGAAACAGCCGAGCAGCTGTTGGGATTTATATTTCAAAAAAAGTCTTCATTTTATTGTATTTTTTTTCCCCTTAACAGGATCTTGCAAGGGCCTTGGAGGCTTTTACAGTATTTTTTTTAATGCAGACACTTAATTTGCTGTCACTTTTTGTGGACGGACTGTTTCTCCGCAGCGAGAGCGCGCGCTGACCCAGCCCGCGCCATCCCTCACCCCGCGCTAGCCTGTCGAGATGACGGAGCAGCCGCGCGGTGCTGGCCACCCGATAAACCTGTTATCTCCCTGCTCCGCCTGCCAGCAGCTCTCCCAATCTCTTTGGTACATGAAAAATTGACACCACCTCGGGCAGAAATCTGTTTCTAAGGCAGCCACATTTATAAGCGGCTAATGAAACGGGGGGCGCGTGCGCGCAGCCTCCGCCGCCCGGTGCGGGTGACCGGTGCTGCGGGGGGGCAGGGGCTGCTTAGGTGGGCCCCCGGCGTGACTTCACCTTCCCGCGGGCGCAGGAACGGCGCTGGCTGCGGAAGCTCCGGCCGGTGCGTCGCTGCCGGTGGTTCTTTGTCGGCTGGCGCGATGGATGGAGGCTCTTGGTGGCTCCTGGCGAGGCAGCGCCGGGGAAACGCGTGTGAAAATGGTTTGACGGCCAGGAGGCGATGGCCCCTGTCCCCTGCGCCTTGCGTTTTCCTCTGGGAAAATAGCAAATCCTGACGCCCCTTCTCCTTTCCCTGCGGCTGTGTGTGAGGAAATGCCTATGGCCGTTATCAGTCTCAATCAGCGAGATCTGGGGAACGCATCTTGGAGAGGTTCCAGGTTTGAATGCACTGAGATACCTGAGCTGCCAGGTCTCTGCTGAAGGCAGCCCCGTGGGCAGGCGGATGCAGAGCCGATGGCAGGGGAGAGAAACTCACGCCTCTCTTGTTCGCTCTGTGCCTTTGTACTTGGTTTTATTTCCCTGTATTAAAGCTGTACCCTCTTTGATGCTGCCAACGTCATTCTGCTCTTGGCATACGTTCCGCAGATGATTTGCGTCTCCTGTGACGCTGAGGCCGCGGGACTGCAGTGCGTGGCTGCTCTGCTCCCTGCCTGCGGGGAAGGGAGACGGCCACCTTCCCTGGGCTCCTTCCCTCGCCCTGGCTCCCAGGGGTGGGCTCGTTCCTCCCTGCAAACCCTTCATGGGCAAAATGGGAAAGAGACGGAGCATGAGAGCTGTTAACTTGAGCACTTGACTGGAAATGTCTCAAACTCGGTATGATTTTTTTTATATATACATCAGAGAAGATATATAAAGAGAAGCACTTGCTTTTGTACTTCACTGAAGTCTGGTTCAGCCAGATATTAGTGGTTAAAGAAGCATAAGACCTTTCATGAAAAAGTGTGCTTTTGGAGAAGATCCTGCTGCTTTCTGTCCCCCGAGGAGCTGAGAGCTCAAGGCCCTGTTCCCAAGCGCTGTGTTTTTGAACACCGCTGGAACCTGGCGCTTTGTGCACCGCGTTGCTGAGCGATGGCGCCGGGGGGTGCGCTGGGAACCGTGCTCAGGAGGAGTTGCCAAAAGCACTGCCTCGCAGCCCCTCCTTTGGTGGTCCCTGCCAAGGGACACCTGTGTTCCTGAAGTTCTCAGGGCTCCGTGTTGCTCCTCAGGAGGAGGCCGGGGTTGCTGTGGCTTCAACGCTCTTGGTTCAGTGACCTCCGAGTGAGGCTGTGGTTCAACATTAACACAAATGTCTCAATGCTTGCAGTGTTGACTTCTTGCTTGGTTTTGTGCTGGAAAACAAGACCCTCAGGTGCAGCTGGGAAGGCTAGAAGACGTTTATTTGGTCATTTCTGCTTTGCTGTGGCACATTCACATTCAGTCCACAGGATTTTCTGTAAATAGAAGTGGTTTGTTTGAGCACTGTTTCCTGTAGCTAATACCAGTTAAGCCTCTGCAGGAGCCATGTGCTGGCACAGTTGCTCCTTTTTCGGGCTCTCCTGTTGCAGTAACCATCTCTTGGGTAACCTAAGGGCCACTTGGGTGGCAGTGGTGGCTTTGGCCAGGATTGCTCTTGGCCCCAAGGGAGGAGGCAGCGAGTGGTGCCTTTAGCTGAGATGGAGGGGGCCGAAAGGAGAGTGTGTGCTGCTGGGCAGGCGTGCCAGCCTGCTGGGGAAACTGGAGCAGGATTCGTGCTTTACGTAAGGTGCTTTTTTCAGGCCACCGAGGTGGAGCAGGGTATGGGCAGCAGGGCCGGAGGAGACCTCGCTAGCTGGGCTGTGAGGGGCGAGGAGCTGCCTGCGCTCCCCACGGTGCCGCTCGCCGCTCTCGCTGCTGCTCGGCCTCCTCTCACTGGCGACGGGAGGGAGCCGGGGTTCTGTTTATCGACAGCTACACGCGGGACTGCGAGTCGTAAATCTAATGGCATGTTACAGAGAAAATAAGCTCCCGTTCCTGATCTCGGCATGCAATTTTCATTTCGTATCTCTAGAACATGTCTGTTCCATCCTGGCCTCCCTTCTGCGAAACCTGAGAGGGCAGCAGAGGACACGGTTACTGAATAAATTCACAGAGAATGACAGTGAGAAGGTGAGTGCTGAATGCGCGCCCGCAGCCTCCAGCCTGGGAGGATGCTTGGTAAGGGCAGGGTCCTGCGTGCGCTCGCTAAGTGGCTGAAAAGCTGTCGCTGTACCTGCCTGTACAGACCTGTGCTCTCACAGGCCCTCCTTCTCTCGTTCGTGTTCTTATCTGTAACCTGGAGAACTGGAAATGCCTTTAGTGCTTGGCCCCCCACATCCCCTGTGTTTTCTGGAGCTCTTGCACGATTCTCATTCCAGGGCTGTGTGTGTGTCAGCTGCAGCCTGATCAAGTAGCCACACGTTGTGCGGTGTTACGTTGTGCTGGCTCCGTGACACCGAGTCTGAAAGGTGCCGCTTTTTCTGGCGAAGCTCTTCTGCAGCGAGTTTAGGAATTGCTACAGTACACATTTGACATTCCCCATCCTCACCTAGAATGTGTTGCTTCAGTGGTGTTTACTCTGGGAAATTCTTCACAAAATATTTACACAGCACTGGGTAGATCAAACAGCTGTGGAGCAGAAACGGCAGCTTTTGCAAACCAGGAATCTCAAGGGATTTGTAAATTCTGCCACTGGGGAAATGCTGGCTCCTTAGTATTCCTCATTAGTCTGTTTTAAAGGTGTTTTTCATAACCTGTTCTTCCAATTGCAGAAAATTTCCCATTACTCGGTAGGCTTTTGGCTGCCTAATGCAGTGCAGAGGAGAGCGGGGGACGCGTAACGTCCCCGACACATTTAACGTGAGCTTGGCTGCGCACAGCCCGGACAGGAAGGTCTGTGAGGAAACTGGGAGAACTGGAGAACCGCAGCACAGGAGAGTGGGCGAGCTGGGGACACACATCTCCTCGCTGCCTTTTAGCTGGAGCTGATGGGAGAATATCGTGATAGGGGATCCGGCTCAAGCGCCTGCAGACGTGGTGTGCTCAGCCGACCAGAGCTGGTACCCCCCTTCCTGCCAGAGACAGAATTACCCCTTTCTTTGTGAAGACTGCAGCTGGGAGGAAAACAAAATAACATGAAGGATTAAAGATGATCTGCATTGTTCTTTTTTTCTTGCTTAGGTCTCTCTTTTTTCCCTTTGCAGGTCGATAGGCTGATGGAGCTGTATTTTAAGTACCTGGATGCAATGCAGGCAGCTGATAAGAAGATTGATGGAGAGAAGCACGTATGTATTGCTCCAGTCTGTAATGCCCTCTGCACGGGCTTGTGGTCTGCACAGACCCTCTGGCTTGGCCAGGTCACTCTGCTGTGCCGTGTCCTTGTACCGGTGCTGTTACCTCTACGTTCTTGTTGCCTCACTCTCCAGCTTCCAGTTAACCTCGGATAAAATGGGCCGAGAACTTCTCTACAGCAAGTGCCCCTGCCCTTTCCTTAGAGTGAATTCTGCTCGGAGGGCCCGAGTCTGCTTCAGCTTGCCTTCACTTTTCCTTGGCTGCAATCTTGCTTGGTTTGGCAGATGGAGAGTAAGTGAAATGCAGAGAGACAATTACACGATAATGTGCGGGGCCTCCTACCCTGGTCTTTAGGGCTCTGATCAGCTGCAAGAACGCGTCTGGTTTGATTAGTTAGACAAGGCTGCAGCCAAGGGCTGCTGCGCTCCCCGCACACCAGCAGTGAAGCGTTTGAATGACACGAGCCTGGGTACCACACAGTACTTTCTTGGAACTGAAGCTGGAACAGACTTTTTGAAAGAGAACGAGCTGTTGGAGTCAGGAAGCAGCTTGCAGAGCTGTTAGCGAGCTTGGCTGGCTTCCCACAAGATTATCTGTATCAGCGCTGAAGAGGGTGTGAGATTGATTAGCGCTGACGGAGAGCCATCGCCGCAGCCGCCGTCCCCGTACCGGGAGCTCCGCGTGCCGCGGGCTGCAGCCCCCCGCCGGGCCGCCGCCCACCGCCAAGGCCGCTTCTCTGGGCGCTGGCCGGTGTTCCGAGGGCACCGGAGCTCAGCAGCGCTGCTGCTGCTCCTCAGAAAGGCACGGGGGGGAGTGATGAATGGGGCGGCTTCTGCCAGCGATCGGGCTCCGTATGGGCAGCTGCAGCTTCACAAATGAACGTTGGCCTGAAGAAAAACAGCCTTTACCCTCTCCTGCTGTCCCTCCGCGCTCCGTTCATCCTCCCCAGAACTGAGAGGGGAAATTACTTATTTTATTACCCTCCAGTGTTGGTATGTGGGGTTTAGAACTCAAAAAATGATGGATTTTTCTGGCTGAGGTCTGGTGCTGTCGAGGCAGCTGCTGTACAGGGCCCTTACATGCAACGTGCAGAGCTGGTGGATGTGCCACGGCTGTGAATGTTCTCACCTGTAGCGACCAGCCAGCACCAAGCAGGGAAGAAGGGAATTTGAGTGTGGAGAAGTTCATGTAGAAGCTCGTTAATTAATAACATTAACCCGTTTGTGTTTAGTGATGCACAAGAGAAGACAAACAAAAGAGCCTCAGGCTTTCCTCCTGAAGGCCACTGCTCTTTTGCCCCACTGCAGGGGCTCTGCAGGCTGGAGTGGCCGGACTAAATGGGTCTCAGTCCTTCACGCCTACTAGAGCTAATAGCAGGGTTTGGCAGAAGCACCTCATATGTGCAATATATTGGGCACAGCATGTGCAAAATACGATGCTGAGGTTAATTCCTAACTTGGAACACCCCCAGAATTACTGTTTGCTTTGTTTTGTAGCGTCCTGAAATGGTCAGTGGAACTTGGTCTGCTGAGAACTTGAAGTGGCTCAAGTGTCTTCCCCACATAGAAGCAGGCAAAAGCCACCGTTCTGTCCATCAAATCATGGCATTGTCTGGCTGTGGCAGGATTTACGGAGCGCTCTGATGTTTCTGGTTGTGGCACGTGAATCACTGAAGTGGACGGTTTCAACACTCGGTCCTTCAGAAGCTGTGCTCTGTCACCTGGGGGCTTTTGACCTTCCTCTTGCAGTAGAGGACACAGCATCCCAAAAATCCGCTAAAGAAATCCTCACCTTTCTCCCGGCCCCAAATTAAAATGACGCCTGATGAGACTTTACAGGCTCAGCCTGTACTGCTGAGCACGAGATCCGGGTCTGGTGGACAGAGTGTCCTGGTCTGTCTTGCACTGCAAGAAGTGAAAACCTGGTTATAGAAGTGACCGAGGGTGTCACGCCCACGGGTGAT
Organism: Megaceryle torquata; assembly: GCA_024611175.1. Classification (NCBI taxonomy): domain Eukaryota; kingdom Metazoa; phylum Chordata; class Aves; order Coraciiformes; family Cerylidae; genus Megaceryle; species Megaceryle torquata. The sequence goes on along the minus strand of JANIJG010017686.1, from coordinate 13,077 downwards.
CTTAGTGGTGCCGATGGCATGAGAAGCCCCTGCTCTTGCTCTTCCTCTTGGCTTGGCTATTTTAGTACAGCCCAGCTCTTCAGCCAGTGGCAGTGAAGGGATGGGAATAGTCGAGGGTAGAGGGAAGGGGACAAATCTCTGAACTTGGCTGTAATGAAACTGCACCCTCAGTCTGGGCAGAGAAACAGGATGAGGCCCCCTGAGTCCCTTCTCAGTATTACCACCTGTTTGCTTCTGTGGAAGCTGTTCAGAAGCGACTGGAGGCGATGGCTTCGTGATTACCCCAACTGCCAAGTGGAACCACGTGGGCATTTGTCTCCAAAACCTGTAGTTGATGAAACCTGGAAAATATCTTGTCTGCCCCTCAAATTCTTTAGTTCTTTCTGTAGGGAAATGGTGCAAAATCCTATGGCTTTTAGCTCCTCCAAAACAAGGTATAAATGCGGGTGGCAGCAGTAACCTTTAGTGATCTATAAAGATGGTAGGAAAAGACAGAAAATGGTTTAATGTATTTATAGTTCTACAGAAAATTATGCTCAGCAGGTTTATTCAATAAGATATTCTCACCAGACACTTTGTGCTATAATGACTTACAAATTACATGCTAATTGTGCTGCAGTTAAGTCATTCCACCCTTGAAAGGGAGAGGTGGAACTCGGAGCATGAGAGCAGCGTCCACAGATGGGGGTGACTGAGACAGGAACTGGTGTTAGTCCAGCATCTCACCTGGGTTTGGAGACTGGATTGCCTGGGGTTGTGCTGAGGGTCCTGCCAGGGGCTGGGTTAGTGCAGGTGAAAGGAGCAAACTGGGTTTGCACTGCGAGCTCCCCCAGCACACGGATGGTGAGCTGAGGTAGGCTTTGATCATCCTTGCTGAGACTGTGAATGTCCTGGATGCCCTAACCCGGTCCTGGTTTCTTGCCACGGGAGTTGAGCTCGGGCTGTTGCAGAAGCTGCTGCTCTGTTTCTCTGGACTCAGAGGTGACGGATGGTGGGCTTTGTAGCCATCACAATGAGCTTTTTAGCTCTTGAAGACTGATGGCTGGATTTGCAGAAATCCAAGCATGTTTCTGCTAGTAGGGCAGAAGTGAAGAAAGTCCTTCCCACGGCAGAGGCCTCTGATGGTTTCCTCTGTGGTCCGAGAGCTCCTCGGCCACGCTGGAGGGACCTGGATGGCTGCCTGCTCTCCTGGCTGCAGGCGAGTCCGTGACCTGACGAGGGCTCAGTCCTAACTGTTGGGTGTCTCCAGGAACATGGTGGTCAGTCTGCTGAAGAGACCATGTGGCCTCTGCATGTGTAAGAGACTCCTGGGAAAATGTCTATCACAGCTCTGAGCTGGAAGCAGATGGTCCTGGGAAGTCCTTTTTGTGGTGATCTAACTTCACCCAAGGCTTCTGCCTTCTCTTGTATTGCAGCTGTTGGTCCCTGTCTCCGGCCTTGAGTTTAGCTCTGCGCCCATGGTCTGAAAGCACCTCCTGAGCGTGGCTGGCTCCCTGGCTCCTCCCCAGTAACACAGACAGAAATGGTTGGCGACAGGACCTGTACTTGTGCAGGGGACAAGTGATGATAGTTGGTTTTGTGCATGGTCATTCACAGAATCCCAGCCTGGTGGGGCTGGAAGGGAGCTCTGGGGATGCTCTGGTGCCACCCCCCTGCTCCACCCAGCAGGGTCACCCAGAGCAGGGGGCCCAGCAGGGCAGGGTCCAGGC
>JANIJG010017686.1:0-11268 GCA_024611175.1 Megaceryle torquata | reverse complement strand
ACACCAAGGAACTTGCTCCTCCTGCTCAGGTGGAACCTCCTGGGGTCCAGTTGGTGCCCAGTGCCCCTTGTCCTGTCGCTGGGCACCCCTGACCAGAGTCTGGACTCATCCTCTTGCCCCCTAAAGGGGCCTTTTAGGTACTGATGAGCATTTGGAGCCTTCTGGTCTCTGGTGATCTGGAGGCCTTGCTGTCCCACCCTGTGAGGAAGTAAAACCAGGATCCTGGAGGTGTTCTTTGTTTTCCTGTCCCTCCTGCTCTGCCCACTGTGCTGTGCTGGGGAAGGTGGATGGTAGGTAGGGGAGGAGAAGGGTGCAGAGAATCTTTTGGACCCTGCTCCACTGTCTCCATGGAGCAGATGGGATCTTTAGTACAGCATTGGCAGATCCACTGTAACTTTAGGTTTTGAGTCTCTTCTTGACACCTCGAGGCCTGTCAATCCTCCTCATTAGTGTGAGAGAAGCTCATTTTAGCTTCACAGAAGCCCATCTTACCGCTGTCTTCTCCCATCAGCAAGGGGCATCTCAGCATGTATTGTTGGCAGATTAGAGATGGCATCTGAGCGCTCATTTGGAGGTTAGTGGCTTGACAGCTTTGAAAGGGAGACAAAGTGGAGAGGTGGCTGTTTGGTACTGTACCGGGAGGCAGATTAGCATTTAAAGGGTGATTGTGCTTTAAAAAAAAAAAGGGAAAAGAAAAAAAAAAGAAGACTGTGAAAAGGCACCTTAAAGCTGCACTTGTCTTCTAATTCATATCTGCTTAATTTACTGGCACGGAATAATCTCGGCTCTCTGTCGAGAGGGGCTGCTGGAACTGCTGCCGGCTCGGGGTAATCAAGGCAGCAGTTGCTGGGATTTGGCTCCTGTGATCACCGCGCTTGGACCAGAATACAGAGCAGACACGGTCTGGTTCCTGCTCGGGAGGCTCGAAATCCTGGCCTGTTGGCGTTGGCTGCTCGGGAACTTGGCGCTGTTGAGAAGAGCGGCCGGTACGCCCGCGTGCAGCGAGGGGGCACGCAGTGCTTTGGGAATTACTGACTTTCTGGGATTTCTTTGATATTTCAGGCGATGCTTCCAGTGTCTTGCTCGTCAGACTCAACGTGGTTTAGCTTTAGAGACCAGATCTGATCAGATTCAAGCAATTAGGCATTGGATGGAGGGTGAAGAAAATCATTCATTGCACAAAATTGGATTTTCCTTTTTACCGGGAAGAGCTTGTGTGGGACTCTTCCCCAGTCCTGCCTGCGCCCGTGGTTTTGAGAACCCGGAGTAAGTGGTGGTTGTGCAGCTGCTGGAGTCTATGGGATCTGATGGTAGAGCATCCAAAGCAGTTGGCTTTAGGGCGTTGGTAACTAGGTGTTGTTTTTTAAACCCAACTTGTTCTCCTGCTGGCAAACCAGCTCTCCAGGAGGAGAGAGCAGCGTTTCATCACCTGTGCTGTGCTCTCTGGCTGTCGGGAGGCCACGCTGAGCAGCTGCGCTTCCCAGCCGCGTACTCAGGTTTCTTATGGCGAGCATCCCTTGCTCACCTTCCAGGGAAGGGTGCACAGGGTTAAATTTTCCTCCTTGTGCCTGAAAGACTCTGTGTACAATTAGAAGCGAGGACTGGGCCCGACAAACCAGGAATATCTGATAGCCTAAATCAGCTTTGGTGCTGGTGACCTTGCGTGTGTTTGCCCGGAGCGCGTGCACCCGCGGCAGTGGCTCCCGTGGAGCGTCACGGGCGCCGAGCTGCGGCTGGTGATGGCTCTAATGAGGAAATATTGCTCCGCTGGCGTGTGCCCACCTGCCAGCCGGCTGCATCATAAATCACACGAGCTGCAGCCAGACAGCAGCCTCTGACAAGCTGCTTCCTTTATTTAAGAACAAAACCAGAAAACAAACCCCAAAATGCAAAAGGTCACACATGACATCAGTTAGTTTGGGCTGGCTGTCTCCGTGAGAATGGATGGCGGGCCCAGCCAGAGGACTTGCCGGGGGGGGGAGGCTGCTCGGAGCTCGTTGCCTGGCTGCCTTTCCCGTGTGTCGAAGGAGATGCTCCGTCTGACCCAGGCGGGTGGAACTGCCCCTTCCCTTCTGCCTGCAGCCTCCATTTGGGTCTCGCTAGGAAGCGTGGTTCGTGTGGAGGAAGGGTGACCTGTCGGTGTTCCTGCAGAAGCTGGTGTTCTCCTGGAGACAGACCCTGCGGGGGCTTGGCCCTGTCAGTGTCGTTCCAAACGGAGCTGGAAGAGCAGGGCTGGGCGTGGCCAAGCCGGGCTTGCGCGGGATTCTGGACCCTTTCTCTCATTCATCAGTCGATGATGAAGCTGGGAGCCTGATAGGTCCTTGAGTCTTCTGGAGCCATGTTCTGCACTGCTTAACAGCACCCTCAGATGGCCAGTAAAAGAGCAGGTTTTTTTTGTTCCACTTTGACAGAGAGCTTACAAATAATAGATGCACTGGTTTGCTCCATATTCACGGTCTCTAATCGCTCAATTTAGGAATGTAATTTGTATGTTTAAATTAACATTTTAATTTGCAGATGGACACACTTCACAACCAGCAAAGGCAAAGCCTCGCTCGAATCTGAAATGTTTTGTGAATTTAAATGAATTAAAAGTACTTCCTTGGTGAGAAATAGATGGATGTTGACGTTTTGGGCAACAAAAAATTTCTTAAGAAACCGCAAATATCGCCAGCGTTTTTCCGCTAACGGGAAGCACTTGGAGAGACAGTCACAGCCCCTTTTCTTTGTGGTGTTCTCCAGGACATGGTGCGTCGCGGAGAGATCATAGATGATGACATGGAAGATGAGTTTTATCTGCGTCGCCTGGACGCCGGTCTCTTTGTCCTACAGCTCATCTGTTACATCATGGCAGAGATCTGTAATGCCAACGTTCCCCAGGTAAACCTGTAGACAAGGTCAGCAGACCCTCTGTGTTTCCATCCATGGTGCAAACAAGGCTCTAAGTCCTCACAAATACGGCCTCGTTGGATAATTTTCTCTTCGATTCCTTTTTTGGGAGGAAACCTCCTGCTTATTGCACTTGTGTCCGTAAAGCTTCATCACGTTACAGCTGTTCAGAGGGCACTGGTGGGTGCAGAGGCTGACCCCTGTCACTCAGCTCATAGTTTGCCATGAGCGAGGCCACCGCTGGAAGGGAAAGCCCTTTGTGTGCCCCTGTGGAGAGAGCAGGGGAAGGGGCCGCTCTCTCAGAAGGTCTTCACAAAGGCACAGACCACAGCAAGTTACTCTTTTTTTTCTTCTCTTTCCTATCCCGTCAGATTCGTCAGAGAGTCCATCAGATTCTGAACATGAGAGGCAGCTCCATTAAAATTGTTCGACACATCCTAAAGGGTGAGTGGAGATCCTCTGAGGCACGGGTCTCGTCTGCTGGGGCAGCTTGGTCGTCACTCTGCAGGACGAGCCTTCACATGTCCCTCTCTTTGACTGTCGAGCGTCTTCGGGCAGCGGCTGAGCGGTGTCCCGAGATCAGGGCAGGGCTGCAGTCGCCCCGGTAAGAGGCAGGTTTCACCCTGGGGCTGGGACACTCGCTGTTGTCTGGCATCGCGAGCAGCGCGTCGCTTTGCGCCGCCGTCAGCCGCGGGCTGGCCGGGGCTCGCTGCTGGCATCAGCACCACAGTAAGTACCAAAGGGGGGGCATCCACGTGCTGCTGGGGGGGAAGAGCGGAGCCTCGTCTTCCGTTAACGTCGCTGTGCGCTTTACCAGCTACACCGTATTAGTGTCCGTGTGTATTTGTCTTGTTCTTAGTGTCAGATTAATGTGGATTATAGCATTAAAGTAGCCTCTGTAGCTTTAAAGTGTAGCCGTTGTGATCTGCAATCCCAGGTTTAAAGTACTGCTTGTTATTTTTAATGCTTACGTTGAATTAGAGCGGTGCTGCTTTGAGCTGTGGCTGTCCTCTGTGGCCTGAGGTCCTGCAGCGGAAGAGGACGGGACTCAGGCTCTCAGGTTTAGCTCCAGCTGCTCATCTGCTGGTGCCCCCTCATTTAGCAGAGAGTTGTGCGGGACGTGTTTGCTCCCCAGGGTCTGTACTGGTTTCGGGAGGGGTGGAGAGTCCCTCTCCTTGGGAGAGAGGGAGGAAGGTTGGCAGCATCTGCAGGGGTGCCGGGCTGTGGGGTGCGTGGTTTTGGTGTCTCTGCTTTCTTTGGGAATGACAATGATGTTCTCCCGGGCTTTTCTTCACCCACCTCCCCAGCACTGGCAGGTGGAGGCAGCTTTTTCCTTGTGGATCACGTCCGGTTTCTCCCTCCCTCTGTGCAGGAAGGAAAGGGATGTTGTGACGGAACCAAGAGTGACTTTCTGGCAGCATGAGATTACCTGCAGCTATCGGCAACCTCTTTGGCCCTTGTCCTTTGCTGGCAAGTGCAAGTGACTGCTGCAGGTGAACGGGGGGCTGGATAGGGTGTCTTTTCCACTTTAAATTGCGATACTTGGCAGCTCCTGCCTCCAAACCGCCCAGTTCCAGCTCGGAGCGTGGCACGTGGCTGCTTTCAGATTCCCACACCTGACCTGGGCTGCGGGTGCCCAGGGGACCTGCCCGCGCTCCTCGCCGTCTGTAACGCCTCGTGCCTGTGTCTCTGGCTTGTCGATTTACATACGAAGGTGAATTGGAGGCAGCTGCATTAAAATTTCATCCGGTTCTCTCTCTCGCAGACAGTGACTCGCATTGTGGGACTTCCTCCGTGGCTCTGTCGTGTCTGGCAAGCTGTGGGTGTGCAGCAGGCTCGGCTCTGAGCAGTGACGCGTCCCCTGCCTGGAGAGGCCCCGTGTGGCTCGTTCTTGGGGCAGGTGATGGGGACAGTGTCTGGGGCCCTGTCTCCAGCGCTCCCCAGCTCTTGTGCTTGCCAGTTTTGGAGACCTGAGCCATTGCATTGTCGGTGACCTCAGAGATAGGTTTGTTGGGCCCTGGGGAACATTGCCACGGGGCCCAGAAGCTCCCTGCCAGCTCAGAGCGGCTCGGAGCTTTCTGCAGCCCCTGCTGGGGAAGGTGAAGTTTTTCAGAAGCTACAGCCCACTGTCGGGGGTGTTGCCAGCGTAGGTCCATCAGCGGTGGACAGGAGTGACAGCGGGGATGAGTACCTGCCTCTGCAGGAGTCAGGTCACTGGACACAGTGACCGCCCTGGAATGGTTTGGCTGTGGTCTCTGGAAGCCTCCTGGGGGGTCAGCGGGGGGGGTTCCCCGAAATTTAACTGGGTCTGACCTGAGGGACTCTCTGTCCCAGGTGACAGAGAGGTTCTGAGTCTTGAGCCTTAGCTGAAATGTTCCCAGGCCACTTTCCAACTTTCCAGGACAGAACACGGCTGGTTTATTTTTACTTTTTGTTCAGTGTTTTGCTTTTGTTCAGTTTTTATTTTCTATTTTTGCATACTAATTAGGCGCTTGGTTTTTAGTTTGATTTTTATGGCCTACATATTCTCCATGTTTCTCTGGCAACCTGACAGCTGATGGATCCCTTGGGGTTGCTCAGAATTACTTATGATGCAAGCAAGGAAGCAAGACTGTTTTCTGATGGTAGGGCTTTCAAGCGGGGAGCGGTGGGCAGGGAATAGCTGAGGGCTCACCAGGTGCATTTCCACGGGCTGGCCGGTCCTCCCGCAGTTCCCTCTGCTGGAAGAGCAGCCGGTACTTCTGACGGGACGGTTCATTCGTCCTTTGGAAGGAAAGCACTGCGCGGTGCGTGCCTCGGCTGGGGGTGGTCTGGGGATGGAGACTGGTCTTCGTGGCAGCCGGTGGTGTCTGGTCTGGGGCAGCCCTCGGTCTGGAGCGAGGCACAGACCTCTCTGGGTAGTGGTGCCCGGCTCTGGAGCGGGACAGCTCGTTCCTCACCGACCTGCGGGGAGCCAGGTCCCCGCCCCGCAGCACCGAGGGGCGATGCCCGCGCGGGTCTGGTTTCGCTGGAGGTGGGAGATGGGAAAACCGCCTGGTGTGATAAACCAAACCCGCTCGCGGGGGTGACGGGAGAGGGAAGAGGGGGGTGTTCTGCAGAGCGCTGCATGTGGCCCGTGGCCCCTCGGTGTGCGCAGCCGTTGCCGCTCCCAGTATCCTTTACAAGCCTCAATATTCCCTTATTGATTTTTACTGCTCCGTAACCGTTTTATTTTGTCTAATGAAGCAGAAACCAATCTTAGGTGCTTTCTTCTTGTGTGGCTACAGTGCTGTGTAAGCTCTGTTTAACTGTTGGCAGGGGGAGCTTACAGGGGACTTTTTTTGCTGTCTCACTCACGTGGTGGAATTTTAAATAAAATACTGAAGTATCTCCCAAAGAGGTTTTATTTTTTACTTTTCTTTTTTAAGTCTGGTTCTAGGGATTTTATCTGGTCTTCAAATTAGAGTTAGCAACTGTTGGTAACCCAGTAAACAGTCTGCCTTGGGTGTCACTGGGATTTTAGTAATGTTGGAAGGAAAAATGTTGAGCTTTTGGACAAGATCAGAGGAATTGGTGGCTTGCTTTTGTCAGAGCGATCTCACTGCGACACTGGAAGGGCTGGGTCTTTATTGGCACTCAGCAGTTTCCCCGATTGAGTTCTGTGTCCAAGCACTCGAGCAGCCCTTAGAGATAAACCCGGGCTGGGCCGTGAGCCCGTGGCCAGCAGCGGGTGCTCCGGCGAGAGCTGCGCCCGCAGCCGGCAGCTCTGGGCCAGGCTTGGGGACCGTCCGTCCCTGCCATCGGTGTCCGGAGCGGTCGGGTGGCAGGCGGGAGGAGGTGCCCTGGGCTGCATGGATAGAGGCAGTTGTGGGCCCCATGTCTCTTTCAGAGGCACTGACCCTGACAAAGCATGAAGGGGCTGCTGGGGACAGAGCTGCTCCTCCCAAGCTGGCAGAGCACAGGGCCTGGTGCTGGCACTGCCTGAAGGGGACCCGAGAGCCAGAGCTGTGTTTCGGCCGCAGCCGGTGCTGCCTCCTGGGAGGGTGACGCTGTCTCTGCCGCCGCGGGGTTACCTCGGCAGGGTGGGCGGTGGGGTTTGGCCCTGTGCTCAGGGGTGGGAAGGGTGGCAGGGTTGGGCTGCTGAGCCCCTGCCCGTGCCCCGTTAGCCCTTGCCCAGGGAGCTGTGGTGAGCCAGCTCGCAGCCTCGTCCTTGGGTGCGACGGGAGCCGTGCCCCGCGCAGGTGCCCTTCTCCAGGACAGCGAGGAGCCGGTGTCGCTCGCAGCGACCTCGGCATTACCCGCCCGCTCTTGTTACAGGTACTGTAGCAGTTTATAAATATTAAAAGGATTTTTCCCAGAGGCCCTGGCAAAGAGCTGCTGCTTGTACTGGAGAGAGAGACTGCACACAGGAGGGGGGACTCCACGTCAGCCAACTCCCTGTCCTCGCTCTTTTCAGTGCTCTTATAATAAAGGCTTTGATGGAGCTCAGAAGCACGTAGCAGTGCTGAACGTATAAATATTAAAGCAAACTTTCTACAGCAACTTGCCATTCAGATGCTGAATACAAGCTGTTCTGTTTGTTTAGGAAGAAGGAAAAGAATGCGAGGAGGTGGAGGCTGGAAAACACTAACCAGGCAGCCTGCTCCTGATTTACTCAGATTTGTTCAGCTCCTTGCGTTCGCAGCTCAAAACCTGCTTTTCATTTTTTCTCTTTAAATTGTCTTTGAATATGTAGGCTGTGGTGGCAGGGAGGAGGGAGCTGGATCGGGAGGGAGAGCCGCCAGCTCTCGGCGAGTGCCAGGAAGGGAGCTGCCAGGGCACTGTTTGGTTCCGTGGTGTTTGGTCGTGTGCGTGGATGGGCGAGACCTCGGTCAGGGTCTGGGATCCTCTGCCCGAAGCCAAGGAGTTTCTTTTGTAGTTAAACCTGAACTGCTGTGTTTCCCTCCACCTGGTTAGGAGTGCTTGTAGGCTGGGGAGTTGTCCTCTACTTATCAAAAATCCTCATTCGGGACGCTTGGACAGCAGACGGGTTAGACCCAGGGCTAGGAATGGGTAACGATTGGGTAACGGGCCCTGACCGGCCTTCCCGGGTGCACTAACGGGGACCTGGAAAGCCGGTGATGTCCAGGAGACTTTGCATTTCCTGGGCTGGGAGAGGCCAGCGATAGGACCGTCCAGCTCAGGCAGCTGCCAGCAGCTGCTCCGCTGGGGTAGCGGAGGGGCTGGAGGAGCTCAGTCTCTGCTACAAAAGCTTCTCATGAGGGGTCGGTGGATGTTTATTCTGCAAATCATTAACCCTGGGACGGGGGGAAAACCCATCAATGCTCCTTGGCATAGATTCCCATCTGGCTGTTTGCAGTGGATGTGGATTTAGAGTCTGCTGCGGTACCCGCGAGAGGAGCTGCCCGTCGCTCGCTCCTGCCTCGCTCACAGCCCGCTGTCTGTCTGCTCTCTCCCCGCAGAGTACGCGGAGAACATCGGTGATGGGAAGAACCAGGAGTTCCGCGAGAGCGAGCAGAAGCGGATCCTGGATCTGCTGGAGAATTTCTGAGGACCCAGGGGACGAATTCCATGTCTGCCCATGAGGACGCAGCGTGTGGTTCTGCCTCCTGCTGCTGCTCTCCGCCAGCCTTGGTTGCACGATGAAAGTGATGTTTCTGTGAAACTGCTTCTAAATGGGATTTTGGAGATATTAAAGATAGTTTGCTTTTTTTTAATTGCTCATTTGTTATTTAAGTTGCCCGCTCTCAGTGGGAGCAGCTGCAGACCTTGCAGTAGGGCAGCTCAAGATTTTTCCCTTTTCTTAATTTTTTTTTTCCCCTCCCAAGTGAAACTGCAGAGATCAGTGGGAAAAGATTTGACCATGCAGGGGTTAGAGGGAGGGTAAAGAGGAAGCCCAGGTAGCTCGGGAGGTTGTGTGCAAGTTACCGCAGCTGGATACGACTGACAATGTACAGCCCCCGGTACTGGTGGGAACTGGGGAGGCTGCGCTGTCGGCGCCTGTCCAGCTCAGCTGGAAACCAGGAACCAACCACATGGGCCGCTCCTGGGCCGTCTTTCTGAAGGTGACGTGTAACGGCAGCGGGTTTTGGCATGGGCCAGGCGGCTGTTGCGCCCCTGAGGGGGTGTTGGAGTGACTCTGTCCAGGGCATGCTCAAAACCAGGCGGGAGGGCGAGTGGTCAGTGACCCGTTGACTCATTTTGCAGCCGGCTTTAGGTCTGGGCTGTGCTCGTTCTGCACATCAGGATTCTGATTCTGGAGCTGGGACCCTGGCTCCCTACAGCAGTGGTAAGTTCACCAGCAGAAGAGGGACCTCCTTCTGCAGGCTGCGGGAGGAGCTGGAGGAAGACCAAGTGATTGGCCTCTGACCGTCCAAGTGACCGCAGCAGGACAGGCCACGGCTCCTTCCTCTGTCTCCTCCTGCACCTGAGCCTCGTTGCAGGTGTCAGCGTGCCAGTCCCCAGTGCTGCCCCAGCAGCGGCTCCCAACTGGGACAAGAAGTAGCTGAGGATATTTTCCCACATCCTCTTCTCTTCTGCTACAGTTAATGACTGTCATCAGAAAACATCACGGCTCCCGCAGGCTGGCCCTGCCTCGCTGGGAGCGCTTCGCGTGCCGGCAGCATTCGTTCGCTATCACCGAGAGGAACGCGTTGCCAGGGAAGCTTCGAGGCTCCCTTGGGTCACGGCCGCGTGGGCGCTGCCAGCCTGGTGCTCTCGAACGCTCCTGTCCAGGGGCCAGCATGGAAGTCATGGAATCCACATGGATGTTTTTGGTGCAGGATTCTTTGAGATCCTCAATTCTTTCTTCTGTTTTCAATCTGCTGCCTTAAAGGTGGTTTTTTTCCTTTATCTTTCAGGTGTTTCATTTTTTTACTTCACTTGACTCTGGGGGTTGTTCCCTCCCCACGGGCAGTGCATTTGTGGTCAGAGCTGGTCTCTGGTTTTCCTCCTGGCAGCTGATCTGATGTTCCCGGTCTGACAGGGTTTGAAAAGCTGAGTAAAGGGGAGAGGGTGTGGGGCAGAGCAGAAAAGGGACATAATGAACTTGAAACAGCTTCGGCTGAAGAGTAAGGGCCACATATCTGGGGTGAAAAATGGGCAGAGAGGGTCTTGAAAATAGTTCTGTAAACTACTTGAGTACAAGGTAAGGTGTTTTAAATCTAAATGTGTTTAATCTGATTTCTCTGTTTGCTGCACACGTGCGACTGTCTCAGCGCACGGCTCGTGAGCCGGTGGGCGCGCGGCGCACGGTCCCCGCTCTGCGTCAGCTCCTTGCGGGTGGGGAGAACCTCCGGCGGGGTGAAAACCACTCTCGTGGCCACTTCCACTGGAGTTTTGCTTTCAGAAAGTGAATTTCTCCCCCTTTACCATTTCTGCTCTACACGTTAGCTGGGCTCTCCAGCTGGAGGCTCGGGGCTGAGCAGTTCCCAGCTCCAAGGGCCGGGCTCGTGCAGGAGCGCGCTGCTGGAGGAGCTGGGGCTGCTCGTCGGGAGAGCTTCTCCTGCGCGAGGCGGCTTTGCTTTGCCCGCTTTTCCTTTCTGTAAGTTGTTGGCTCCTCAAAGAGCTTCGCCAAAGCTTTTAAGTCTCTGGATAGTTCACCAGAAGAACGGGCGTTGAAGCCGCAGTGACGTCGTGTGGTGTGTACCCAGCGACTGTGGGGGTGCTACTGCTCCCGGGGGGGAGTCACTGAGAGCAGGATTTCAGAGCCAGAACCGAGCCCCAGCTTTAAGGACTCACCCCCTTGTTTCAGGGCTCACTGTTATTATTTAAGACAATGATTCAACTTAATGTGAGCTGCTGGCCAGCTCGGTTTTGCTGTGGTGTTGAGTGGCACAGAGATGCCTCAGGGGGTGAGGACGGCGCCGTGAGCCCTGGCAGCTGCCAACAGTGTCATTACTGCAGCTGGGGGGGACTGAAGGGCTGAGCTAATAATGGGTTTTCTTAAGGAAGTGGTTGCAGCCTGTGGGCAGCGGGGGCTGTTCCTTCTTTAACCTCTTCTGATTTTCTTGCCCCTGGGTTAAGATTCAGCGTTGGCTTTTGGCCTAAATGTGCGTTTGGGGAGTGGGGTGAAGAAGCAGCGCAGACCCCCAGCAGCACCCGCCAAGCTCCGAGCTGTCACAGGCACCTTTGGCTGATCTGTGAGCTCTCAACACATCCAATTCCATGTGTTCCACAGCCCACCGGGGAGTGGCCATGTGCTGATGGCACAGAGTGGGACAGGGTGGCCTTGAGGGCTTGAAGGTGGTGGGAGGGAGAATCACAGAATTGTTTGGGTTGGAAGAGACTTTTCAGCCCATGGAGTTCTCCTGTTCCCCCAGCCCTGCCAGGGCACCACTGACCCAGGGCCCTCAGCACCACAGCTCCACGGGGGGCTTGGAAACCCCTCCAGGGATCACA
>JANIJG010017685.1:0-31929 GCA_024611175.1 Megaceryle torquata | reverse complement strand
CATCGTTAATTATGTCACCATCAGCACTGATGCTGTACAGCAGGCACCAGGAGCGTCCCAGACTGAGCCCAGCAGCAGACAGGAACTGTGGTCAGGACCTGGATTGTAGTACCAGATTCAGGAACACACAGGTCGGTATCAAAGGCAGGATGGACAGAGTCCTCCTTGGATGCTCTGAGGAAGAAACTGGAAGAGGACCCGAGCAAAGCCAGCAAAGTGGGCCAAGAGAGCAAAGAGAGGGAAAAGACCCTCATGATCCCCCAACTTTATACTGAATATGATGTACATGGGATGGAGTATCTTGTTGGTCAGTTTGGGGTCACCTGCCCTGTCCGCTCCTCCCTGCAATTGCAGCCTTTTACTTTCTGCACTCCCCAACGCAAGGTCCAGCGGTGGCCTTGTGGCCGAGGATTGGACACCAATCCTTGGTAGTAACTGTAAACATAGGGTGTTATCACTGCCAGAAGCAGACACTGCTGCAAAACAAACCACTGCTAACTTCAAAAAGTGCAGTTAGTTAGAAGAACTGAGCTGAAAAGTCACTGAACAGAATTAGTTCAGTTTTCACTCAAACCAGGACAAAAGTCTACCTGAGAATGGACATTGCCCAACAGGTCTACTTGCAAGGACAATTGGGTTTAAAGCTGTCTGTGCAAGACAAGAAGTATACCAGCCACATGAGGCAAAGCACAAATCCACTAAGGACACATCGTACCAAATTCAAATACATTCAAAGCCTTTCATAGGCTAAGTTTTTATATAGGATGCTTTATTGCTGCTAGTAGCTCCAGCAGCCACTATGAGGCAGATATAAAACCCTTAATCAGTATAAGCTATCATGTAGCCTGGCTAATTCAAAATAAATGTAGTCACATGATCACCATTGAGTCAAATGTATCCTGCTGCATGCCAGATGCTAGAGCTGGTATTAACAATAGCAGAGCCTCCGTTTCAGAATGACAGTACTTTGTAGGGTATGGTACGAAGTGAATATGGCACAAATGAAGCACCAGGGTCCCAAAAGTCACCTTTTCTATGAGAAGATGGGGAAATGCAGACAGATTTCACATATTTCTTGCTAGCAAGAGAATTTTTCCTGTAGTTTTAAGAAACTAATTTAGCATGTAGCTAACAGGGGTATCTGGTTTGTTCATATTTCTAGAATTAATTCATTCCTCTGTTGATTTTAAGAAAATCTGTACAACAAGTTGTTAAAAGACTATATATCAGAGGCATTGCATAATCACAGTATTGTTAAAGAGTTGTTTTATAACATAATATGTATTTCTGGCATCGGTATTACACTGAAATGAAGACTAAGAATTCCTGTCTGTTCTGGATTTATATGGAAAAGTAATTTATACTCTTTTATAGGCAATAACATTCCTGACTTCATCCAACAGACAAAGCAATTGAAGTATATTACTGAAGTTCTACTACAACAGTTGGATCAGGCATTATTGCTTTTATTCCCTGCAAAAAACAGTCATCTTGTAATTCAGAAGGGAAAAAACAAATAAAACAATGCAGGTCAGCTCCTCCTTTAAGCTAAAATGAAATTTCAAGATATGAAAGCAATGCATTATGGAATGCAAGAGATACATGAGCCAGATTACCATATCTTTCCATTACAGAAGAGAGTATCATCTTTCTGGTGGTACAGAAGCTATATTCTAAATTGATTTGTGAATGTGCCTTATTTTCTTCTACCACTTACATCAGAAGATGGAAATATTGTTACTAGGTTTATGTGATCTTTCTCAGCAGACGAAGAACATTTAACATTGTGGTGGTTTGACCTTGGCTGGACTCCAGGTGCCCACCAAGCTTATCTATGACTTCCCCACCACCACCCCCGACCTCCTCGCAGCTGGATCAGGGGGAGGAATAAAATAAGATAAAACTCATAGGTGAAGACAAAGGCAGTTTAATGAAAATAGAAGCAAGGTTGCACACATGGAAGCAAAAGAAAACAAGATTTATTCACCTGATGATAGGAAGTAGAGAAGTCTGACCTCTTTTCCAGGAAGCAGCGCTCCAATTGCATATTGGTTGCTCCAGAGGACTAGTGGATTCCCCACCCCATCCTCCTCTTTTTTCTAGCTTTTATTGTTGAGCTGATGTCATATGTTATGGAATATCCCACTGGCCAGTTTGTGTCAGTTGTCCCAGTTGTGTCCCTTCCCAAGATCTTGTCCACCCCATCTCACTCTGGGGGGAATGTTGGCGAAACATCCTTGTTGCTGTGCAAGCCCTGCCCAGCAGCAGCCACAACAGGGGTGTGTTATCATCACCTCTCCAGCTCCAATACAAAGCACAGCACTGGGAGGGCTGCTATCGAGAAAGTTAGCTCAATCTCAGTCAAACCTAATACAAACATAATATCAAAATACGGCATATTGTATATTATATATAACAGTGCTCAAAGCTACAGAAGACAAAAAATAAGCAACCATGAAAAAAAGTTAGATCTCTCATTTTATATCTGAAGAATGTAAGGACTGAGCACCTAAGGAGTTTATTTTATGTCCAATTTATACAGCATTTTAGGATGGTTTCTTGTTCTTACCTTACCTGATGCTTTTGTTCAGCATACATTCCTGCAAACCCATTTCAGTTTAAATAATCTCTAAGGATTCCCTGAGGAAGTCCATTAAAGAAGATCCAAGCTCTTTGAAGTCCCTTGCTGGTACACATCCAATTGCTTCAGAACTGGTAGAGCTTCTGCTGTTTTATATACAAAATTAGATTGGCCTAGTCTCCAAAAATTGTTGATAAGTCATTATAGAATCTAAGTGTAAATTTCTATGTAACAGGAGGGAAATTTTTTACATATCACAGTTCAGAATCAAATAGATACTTCTGTGTTTGCTGTAAACTGTGCAAACACAGCACCATTCCAGAATGCACATTAAAAATAACGTATCTTACACTACATTGACCCCCTTCCTTCCCACTTTCCAATGCCTAAAAAACTCAAGTCAAAGTCAAATTCCAACAATGATCTCTCTTGCTTTCATAGAGAACATAAACAGGTATTAAATACTCATGGTCAGGACAAAAGGCTTAATGATCTCATCAAAGGTTACATCAGACGTTTTATTACTATTACTACTCCTCCATCTGGGAGAAAAGGAGTTACAAGAGATGGCAGAACTCCACCATAAGAGCAATATTCCTTCTGATCAGGAAGGAAGCTTACTAGCAATGACCATCAAGGATTGTTCAAAACATAAGGCAAATGGATCAAAAGGAGATTAATAAAGAGATACATTATGCATTTCAAACTCTACTTACCTACCTGTAACCAAAAAACACAAATGCGGCTTCAGCTCATACAACATTCAAAAATTAAATGTGTTCCCTACTTCTTTGACCATTGCTCACACATTCTGTTCGGCTCAGTAACTCCCTTCCTCTTTTTGCATAAAGCTGAAGTTCCCTCACATCACATCATCTTGGCATTATTTTTGCTTTCTAGGCATAATCAAACTAGAGAGATAATCTGAGGCAAAAGTTTGAACTGGTTTCCATCTTACCCTGTAACAATAGAACATTAGTTTAGACCTCAATTTACAGAGTTTTAGTCTTCACAATTGCAGAAGGAAACTGAAAACCCATTAAGCAAATGCACTTAATTGCTCTAAGCAAAGCACAACATCCATGTCAGTGGAAAAGGAATACCAGACAAATCAGTCTTGGTTGCTGTCTTCTACTGAAAGGGATAAACAAGAATTTAACTTACCACTGATGGAGTAATGGTTTGGTACTGAGAGAGCTGAGATGCCTAATTAACAGGACATCAGATGAAATTAAGCATTTCCTTTTCAGAAGACCAGTCTCTGCACCAAGGAATGCTCAGGCTACATAAAGTGCTGACACATTTGAAAAGCACTGGGGATGGGGTTTCTGCTCAACATTGTGGTTACTTGGTAGTGCTCAGCAGAGCATGGAAACTTGCTTAAAAGTCCTTTTCTTGGGCAGTAGAGATTCAGCAAAATACAGGATTCCTTTAACTGCCAGTCAACACTTTGATGTTGGCTGTTACAGTAGCAACAGTGTGGTTCCTTGCTCAGAGATTTTTGTCATTTGTCATTGTTGGATCTCTTATCCAGGATCCTGGTCATGGAGAGAACCCAGCTGTGCTGGGAGCTGAACATGATAAAGTCCCTTTCTCAAAGAGCTCACATTCTCAGCAGATTTTGGCATCTTTACTTTGATACGTGGAAACTTCATGGAACTATCCTGTAACAACATGTCAGTATCACCATGGCTGGAGTAACTGGTGAACTACAAGGTGAAATAAAATAAATTATCTAGGAATCATCTCTTGAATTCCTAATTCACTCCTTTCTTCCTAAACTAAAACTAGAGGTGTACTAACTTCTCTAGAGCACACCTCCTTCAGCAGCAAATAAAATCTTTGGGGAGGCTCAGCACATTTGGGGAAACCAAGGAACTGGCAGTTCTGCCATGTGTCCTTGTGGACTGCTTGTCTGAATCCGAGTGCTGCTGCTGGGTTTTCTGCTCTGACTACACACTTTCTTTGCAGATGATGGAAAAGGAGACTAAAATTGCAGATGGAGAGAAATTCCCTAGGGGTCCGAGCTTGTTCAGATCTGTCTAATGCATTTTTCACTTTAGCAGTTTTATATGTAAATAAAACCAGGGTGCTCTTTAAACTCAAATTACTTTGGATTCCTTAAAGCCAATGAGCTAATATGAAATTTGGAAATAGAAAATGAATACCCCTGCTAAGTAGAATCCAAGAGGGGATCCAGCAACAAACACACACAGCTTTACTTTTTATACCAATACTGCAAAGGATGTTATTCAATCCACTGACAGCTGTACCCAGTAGGACTTGGGGCTACTTATAAAGAGAGTACAGTATTGTCTAGAAGCTCACTTTTGTATTCTTCCTGTACTGGAGACAGTGTGGGCAAGCCTGTCTACGTGAATTAGAGTAGGCTGCCCTATTCAGGCACTGCCTCAGAGGACCAGAACAGCAGCTGAAAGTCAGTGTTGAGGAAGACTGTAGCAGTACAAGGAGCAAATGAAACTGGCTGTACCATTTGCTTTTATGAAAGCTGGACAATAAAAAGTTTTATCTGCTTGTAAACAGGAAACAAAACAATAATAGAAATAAGGTACCTGATGTAATTGACTTCTGGAGATACATGTTAAAAAGGCTGGGCTGTGTGATGGGGAGCTTCTATGTTCTTGGAGACACACAACAGTGCATTGCAAGGGATAAGATTGTCAAAGTCACAGCAATCAGAAACAGCACAAAAGGATAAAAATAATACAGGAAGTAAGAAAAGGAGTAGTCTTCAACTGGAAAGGGGATAGCCAGGATGCAGCAGGTGTAAAAAAGCAGCAAATAGTTATCTTCTCACAGCCAGAGATGGCAGTAACGCAGCTGAGAGGATATTACCAAGGCATACAATGAAAGACTTGACATTACATTGAAAGACTTGACATTACATTGAAAGGATCTGTGGAAATGCCTTCAGGCCCAACCTACAAAAGGTGTACAGATACTTCAGCTCTTCTTTAGCATCTACATGCTCCCATCTCTGCACACCAGGTACCTCTGAGTGAATAATTATTGCATACTTCTGAAGAAGTCATTTCTGGGTCTCTTTAATCAGCTGCTGTCAGAAGCTCCCAGACCAAAGACTTTGCAGGTGGCAAGCACAGCTGGGCCTGTCATATTAATATGATCAGTTTTGCATTTCTCTCTGGATGAAGCCACTTGATCTCCCTACTGCTGGATGATTTGAGCAGCAGCTCCCTAACTGCAGCTGACATTTGTCAAAGGCATCCATTTTGTGTTTGAACGACAGTTCACCCTGTAATGGTGATAAATTCAGATGTTCTCTGTGCCAAGAGCAAAAGCTTTGACAAAGTAGCATTTAAATTTCCCCTGTGCCACCAGAGGAGTTCCCCTTGAGCTGGAGCCACCCTTCCAGCACCAGTGTTTCTGGTTGGACAACAAGAGCACATCACCAGAGCAGTATATACTCCACACCAGAGATACTAGCTCAAGGTCTTCCACAGATGTCTAGATAACAGGGACCTTGAGAGAGTTTCATATTATATCAAATTAAGCTAATACTACCTGCTGAATGCCCTTATAACCTAGCTAATGAGTGTCCTCATTGAAAGGCTTAATTCAGTTTTCACTGTACCTTTAGAGTTCAGCCTGAAAGCCTCTTTTATTAAATTCTTGCTCTGCTGGTTCAATACCAAGCCATTGAAACCATGGTAGCGTAAAGTTTTAAGTCAAATTGCATAGAGAGAGCAAGAACTGTTCTTCTGTAAATTCACATAATAAATTCTAGCAGAAATCCAGCCTATTAGGCCTTGCCAGAATAATGGCTGCTAAAGAAAAGCTGTTCTGGTCAGTTTAAATACAAGATGAGAGATCCCAAGTAGTTCCTTACCAGCCCATACTACTCCATTATTGTGTCAAGTTGCATTTATGTCCCACTGTTCCAGCTCTTCCATTTTTAAAATGGAATTCTTAAATGAAGTAGCCTATTCTATGTAAATATCAAAACCTTTTATTACTTCATTACACACAATGTTTCTCTAAAGCAGCAGGCATTTTATAGAAGCTCACAAGAGACAAAAAAACCCCCCCAGTTATCTACCTCACAGTGCCAGCTGCAATTAGACAGCAGATTTCCAGTGAAACTCAGATAGCTCACCAGGTCTTGGAAACAAACCTACAGCTTTAAGAAATGGTCATCTTTCCAATTCAGTGTTTGTGCTAAATTCTGACAGGATGCTGAATATTCAGGGATGCCTGAGGTAGCCAGGCAGCTGAGAGCTGACCTTACATCCTCATGTGAAACCCTTGATCTGTCACTGGGTTCTCTCACTAAGGGAACAAAGACCAAGTACATAAAGAAAAAATATATGACCCTCTGTTTATATAGTGGTTTGGTTTTGGGTTTTTTTTTGTTTTTTTTTTTTACAGCACAGTTCACCTCTGTCACCATATACAGTAACTTCTCTAGTGTTTAGGTCAGTAGAATATTTATTTAATTCTCCACTGCATTAAAGACTATATGAAGCTTGAATAGCTAATAAAACTTTTGGCCTTTATTAAGCAACGCTGAGTCCTTCCCTCAGGTATATAAGCACAGGCAAACATCCACGTGTTTCAGGATCAAAATAAAGCTGTCAGGTGCTCATAGCTATCAGCACCATCTTTGCATCCAGATTACAGCAATGTATATGTAGGACAGACAGCAAAACTAAGTAGGGATTAAACCTACTCACACCCTTATTTTTTCTACATCAACAAAATTAAGCAATGGACAATAGTTTGCCAAAATCAAAGATTAACATGAAAGGGGAATTTAGATTTTGATCTGTACTCTAATGGGTAATTTAAGGAAAGACAACACTCTATTTCTTGTCCTGATCTGATTTACTTTCAAAAGGTTATTTATTTGGCATCAATAGTGAAAAAACCATGTGATTTTTATCATTGGTCTCCTAGCTCTGGTATCACATAGGAAAACAACAGTACATTTTAAGCCACAAGTATTTTAACTAACCCCGTCAAGATGTTTTGACTCTGCTGTCAAATACCATTATTTCATAGGAACCATTACATAGAGTTATTTTCACCCCAAGGTGGCTGGTTTTCTTTTTGGGAAGGACAGTTTATGATACATAAACACAGGTATAAACTTTACTTAGGAGAAAGAAGGCCAGAAAGGATAGGAGTTGCATCCTTGGACATACTGCTGTTCTCATCAGAGGGGGGCAGTAGCCTCATGTGAAACGTGATAAAGAACATGAAGTATTAACAGTAACTGAAGCAATTTGTTCCTATCTCCTCCACATACCGAGCACACCATGCCTCCCTCAAATGGCTAACTTCTGCACACTGAGTCTAAATATTGCCACCCCGTGGTCTGACAGCACCATCTGCCAGTCCTTCAGACAGGGAGACAAAACACTTCTAGGCTGGGCACAGGAAGTGCTGCTTCTATTCTACATCCAGCTTTCTCTCTCAGATCCCTGCCAGCAAAAGAAACGGTCCCCTGATGAACCCACATCCCTCTTTGTACCTTCTCTTTTTTCAGGTGTCACAGGCTGCATCCCCCCATCTGCAGTGCAGCACAAAGACAGACACATCAAGCAGCAGAAGTCAGCAGCAAATACACATCCCTAGAATACTTTCACTGGAACATCACAGAGCCCATACAAATTCACTTTGGTGGGGATGGACAGCAGGAACAGAGCAAATCCCTTACCCAAGCCAAGCCTTATTCCCTGCCACATGAGCAGGATTTCCATTAGACTTCATGAAGCGTTTTCTACAACAAACATGTGGAGCTACACCTTTTTTTATCCTGTGATGGGAGGACACCAGAATTAGCTATGGGCCTAAAGCTTTACGTACTTGTTCTGTCTTTACAGATCAGCAAGTAAAATAGCAAGTGCAGAGAGCCTGACCCTGCAAAGGCATGTAAGAAAGCTCAGTCACAGACCTTTCTCTTTGCAAGTTTAAAGTCTTCTGCATCTGGCCAGGACCACAGCTCAGTGAAGCCATCTTCTTGGAGAGGAGAAATGAAAGGAAACTTGGTAAAGTTAGATTTTCTGTCCACCTGAGTTTTACAGAGAAGTCAGAGTTGAAGCAGCAGGGCGAGGTCCAGAACTGGAAGGAAACACTGGGATTGCTTGGTCTAAACTACGTAAATCAAGATCCTCAATAGACACAAATAAAAATATATTTTCAAGGAATAAACTTCCAATCCTTATGCAAGGATGGAGAATCCACCATTTCACAAAACAATTCAATGACTGGCTGCTGCTGCTTTTACAGTGTTTTGCCTATTTTGATCTGTGTCTAGCATCACATCCCAGCTGATGGATCTCTTTTTATAACTCAGTCTGCTAGACTGGGGAGCATTGTGCCAAGTCTCCATTTCCCATACAGCTGCTCACAGACAGGTTAAGCCTCCTTGTAGCTTTCCCGGTTTTGGCTGAACTCAGGTGTCTTCCCCGGACTGGTTCCTATTCCTTCTCCTACCTCAAAGCAGGAAGCCCCAGCCAAGCAGCTCCAGGAGACATCATTGTAGCACATTAGCACCTGCCCCAAGGAGCCAGACATGAATTTCCTCCAGAAAGTGGCACTGGACCCCTTTCAGACCTGCTTTTATTTGCTTCAGAGACTGTGGGGTCATCTGCCCAACCTAACATTAGACCATTTCCCAACTTCTAGAAGATATTGGTTTAACTACTGAAGTTAATTGTCTTTCTGTATTGCTTGACAGCCCTTCCAAAGTTGTAGCAGTTATTACTGAAATCTCTAGATAGTCTCAATCTTTATGCAGATGTCTGATGTCTTCTCTTTGTTTATTCTCAGCAGTAACAGTATCCTGTGACCGACTAACATGGCTGTTGTAAACCAATTTTTTTTTTAGCACGGCAATGATATTGCCATATATCTGTATCTCCTAACGGACCATTATGTTTGTAGAGGGACCAGGATGCACTAATAAAACAATAATTGTGTTATCCAGAAGTGACATGCTAAAGGCTGCGGAGGAACACCAGAGAAGGGCAGCAGAGACCCCTGAAAGTACAAGATGACAGATGCTGAAACTACAGGATACCCTAAGGGTGTGAAGGAAAATCACACCTAGTCAACTGCTGGTCACTATGCAAATGTATTCTTGAGAGCAGGGTAGAACCACTTTTAGGACATAACTTGAAAATGATCAGACTTGTGTAACAACCTATTGTAGCTGCCCCAGGATTGGAAACCTAACCAGAGCCGTTTCCAGATTATCTACAACTGCAATGAAAGCAACTAGCTGTATAGGATTAATCCTTTGGAATTGAGCTATTATGCTGTATTGATATGAAAGGATTACTTCTTAATTATTAAAGCGAAAATAATCCCTATAGATTTTGTTTGGTATAGTATTTTACTGCTTGCTTTGGTCTGGTACCTACCCTCTCCCCTTGAGGCTTCATTGTAATTTGACTGGAAAAACAAATTAAAATTTAAAAAAAATGTAAAATTACTTTTAACCTTCTCCTTCTAAATTTCAATTGTTGTCCCTTTGGTCTCCTGATAGTGAAGAGATAGAAGAGATATGCCCAGTCTTCCTCTTTACCGTGCATTATCATGGCCACCTTTTCTTTAGAAAGAAGAGAGCTTTAAGCTCACAACCAGACACAGAGATGCCAGGACTATAAAAGACCATTGAGTTGAACTGAAATCAAAAGAACATTTAAAATTCAACCTCTTTGTTCCAAGTTCTGGATCTTTTCCTGAACACAGCCCACTTCTGAAACATCCTGTAGAGGTAGATCAGCCAGTGCCATCTAAAGCAACCAAGATTTGATCTGGATCTGATCCCTCCACTAATTCCTTTAAGAGTGTGGGAAAGCATCTGTATTGCTTGCTGTCTTATACAATGGCCTTTCTAAGGTTTCATTCATTGTATTGACACCCTGAGCTCTCTGTAGAGATATCTAGGTCCCTTTTAGGGTGACAGTTTATTTACAGCCCATTAAACTGTCTGACAAGGTGGAGTTTTGCCACCCAGTGTTTTGTCCTTCACCTGACAAGAGGAGCAGTAAAGGCTGAGGAGGGAGGGAAGGCAAGAGTTAAACTCTGCCATCTTTCCAGGGAGAGGCAGGAAAGCCAAAGCTCAGAAAACAGAGCAATTTTGACCCAGTATTTATTTCCAGTTGCAGTGAACAAGGTGGCTCAAGGCAACTACTCACCACAGAAGACAAAGAGCAACCCAGAAAGCAAATGTTATTAATAATCCAATAGTAAAAGACCAGCTTCCAGAAAATTCAGTTGTATTCAAGATTTCTTATGGATAAACAGCTTTTGAAAAGTCCTCAGGTGGCCACTCATAAACAAAGTTCATGCTGAAAAGAAATACGGGCTCTTGCCAGTTCTGTACTAATTAAGCCTGTTTATGTTCTGCCTGAATAGATGACAGCATGTCTTCCAGGGAATCTAGCAAACCTAGGGAGGCACTGCAGGTATCTCAATTTTGTTTCAGCCCAGCTGTGCTAGTCTTGCTGCTTGAGATAGTAATGTTGCTATAACCTTCACCTGACAGATGATCACTCCCATGCCCTCATGAAAAATCTGGAAGAAGCAGGATGCATTTTTCAAGGTGGGAATGCACCAGTGTGGTTTCAGTAAGTATATTTCTTGACAACCCAAACCAGGCCTTGGAGATTCAAAAGCATTTGACAAAATGTTTTTACCCCTTTGGGAAATTCATGCTGGAGCCATCAAAAGTGCTGTGAGGCACCCTGCAGAAATCGATAGGAAAGCTCTCGACAACTTTCCTTCCTGTGATTCCTATCCTAAATGGGCTCTCTCAGGAGGCTGGACTCTGTAAACAGACATCTGACTTGCAGGTTCAAAGCACATCTCTTTTTACTTATTTCTTTTTAAGAATAGTACAAAAGGGAAATAAAGGTGGTCTAATTTTGTGTTACTGACACAAATACAAATCCTGCAGTTGTTTTTCATAGTTGTACAAACTGATCCACTACTTGGGTAGCTCTGCAAAGGTCAACATAGAAGTGGAGATTTTGAAATGTTCCCTTTTTTTTTTTTCCCAGGTCTCCAAATGCTAAGGTACCTTTCTCTGTTTGAACCTCTCATCCAGATGAGGTGGCTAACCATTCAATTAACCCTTAACCACTGACAGGTAAGCTGTTCAGCTTTACTCTGTTTTTCAAATGGAGGTCAAATGAAACAGCTGAAAA
Source organism: Megaceryle torquata (assembly GCA_024611175.1). NCBI lineage: Eukaryota > Metazoa > Chordata > Aves > Coraciiformes > Cerylidae > Megaceryle > Megaceryle torquata. Next base: position 20,151 of record JANIJG010017685.1, on the reverse strand, counting down.
TACAGATAGGAAAAAAGATATCCAGGTTAAAAAAAAAAAAGACAGGGGAGATGAAAAAAATACTAACTCCAAAGCCAAAATGACCATTTCATGCCAAAAGGGCAATGTGAGAGTGAGTGGATAACAAACCAGTCCACCCATCCACACTCTCTACCATTCCCTCCCTTCCTCCTCTCTTCCCCACAGAACTCAAATGCTGTAAAATATGTGCACTTTCAGGCAAATGACAAGACTTTAAACCATGAGGAGTTAATATGTAACATATGCATGGAAAATTACATTACCTGTCCTGGCAAAACACTGGGTTTGTGTTACAGCCTGGCTGTCCTGGTTTGAGTGAGAACAGAACTAATTCTGTTCAGTGATTTTACTTTTCAGCTCAGTCTCTTCTAATTAGCTGCACTTTATGAAGTTAGCAGCCTGTTCTCACAGGCAGTGTCTGCTGCTGGCAGTGAGAACACCCCATGCTTAGAGTTACTACCAAGGATTGGTGTGCAGACCAAGACCACTGCTGGATCTTGTGTACCACATCAGGGGGTGTAGAAAGTAAAAAGCCACACCTGTGGGGAGGAGCAGACAGGGCAGGTGACCCTAAGCTGACCAACGAGGAATTCCATTCCATATACATCATATTTGGTATAAAGCTGAGGGATCACAAGGGTCAAACTTTTCCCTCTCTTCTTCAATAGCTGGCATCCAAGGAGGACTCTGTCCACTCTGCCTTTGATCCCAACCTGTGTGTTCCTAAATCTGGTACCAGAATCCAGCTCCTGAATACAGTTCCTGTTTGCTACTGGGCCCAGTCTGGGACTCTCCTGGTGCCTGCTCCATAGCATCAGTGGTGATGGTGACAATTACCACCAGGGGAAGTTGGGTTCAGTACTGGCTCTGTATATATTCCATCTTTTATTATTATTTTCATTTTTATTAAAGCTGTTCTAGCTTCCTTTTCTAATTGCTCAGTCTCTCTCCCTTATTCCCTTTCTCTTCCCCTTTGGGGAGGGAGAGGGGTTAACCGATAGCATCTGTTGTAGGTTTAATGGGCTGCCCTGAGTCTAAACTGTGACACTGGCCTGTACTTCAACACGGATACTCACTTCAGCTTTGCAGGCTTTGGTGCTGGCCTCATCTTTTCCAATAAGACAGTCTGCAATGACATAATTGCTAGAGGATAAAACAGTCTTAATTTTGAAAACCCAAAAATCTTTCAGTCCTCGTGCAAAATCAGACCTTCAGAAGTCCATCTGGTGGCTCATGGGACAACTGCCTTCAACCTCCCCCAGCCAAAACATTCCCAATGCTATAAGCCTAAGATATGTGGTCTAAAGCCTCAGTAAACAATTTTCAATGAAGAATGAAAAAGGAGGATAACAAAGCCCAGCACTTGCACAGGGTTCTGCAGTTAGAAGGTGGTGGCTTGGCATCACATAGCTGCTGAAAGTAGAGTTGTTTGTGGACTCAGGAGTGACCAAAACTGCCAGTGGCACTCAGCAGGCCAGGTTACTCCAGTCCAGCTCCAGTCACTGTGTAGGATCCTTCTTGCCATGGGCAATAGTCCACTGCTAATGACCCAACAGAGTACTTGAGCTGAGGCAGGATAGGGCGTCCCACAGTCTCAGGGGAAACCTTGTGCACTGGCTTTCCAGTCTTGCAAAGTTTTTTCCCTAGCCTTCTCTCCAAAACTGAAGTCAAATGGGAAATAAACACACCTTAGTGGGGGCAGCTAGTTCTGTCCTGCACACAGTCTTACCACTGTGGTAAGGCTGCAGTCCTAATCCTTTTTAAATTTATGTACATAAGCTCAAAACTTCAGATACATATATTATAAAATAAAGCCAAGTAAACAAGCTCACTGGAAGGAAATTAAATAAAATAAATTCAAAGCCTTCTGGCTTTCAGATTAGCCTGTCATTTTGCAGTTTAATTAGTCCATGAGGTGCTACTGAATCTGCTCCAAAAAACACATTCCCAAAGGAATTCCCAGAGTTCAATATAGAAGTTCAAATTAATAGCTAGTGCAAAATATTTGACTCAAAATAGCAAAGACAAATGAATTTGTGGACAACACATGATAAATAAGCTTTCAAAAACCATTTAAAAAGCAGAGATGAGCCTGTTCTAGGTGCCAAGAGACATAGCCAGTATGGTGTGATCTCAAAAGACTTTACTTGTGCAGTAGTCCATGAACTCAATACAATTATTTTAAACTACTTATAGCAATTCTTGCAATTCATACATTTGTGAAAAAGTACCCCAGGATGAAAATAATTGTTAGCATTTATCTCGTTCCCACCCAACAATATTTCCAACCCCCGCTAGAAAACCAGAAGCCTGGGAACTGAAACAGAATAAAGATGAGACACAAAAAGTACATTATGGGCCCTTCAAGCTCATTTTATTTCTATGTCTCACAGATGCATAATTGCAGCTTGGCTTCTCTGCCCAGGAGGCAGACTGTCTCACTTTATGTATGACTACTTTGTGTATGGAAAGCTCGGAATGGTATCTTACACCTCTGGATTGAAATTCAGTAAAAATATTCCTAAAATATACACTAGCTAGTTACAAATACAAAGCCAAATTCTTTCCATGGGTTCTCAGAAAATGTCTGGTGCATGTAATGAAGAGTCTAATACACATTACATGACTTATTAGAATGGCATCAAGTAATCTTTTGTTCTTCCCTTATAAATATTATAATGCAAAGTTTTGCAAAGCTGCCTTATGACTCACTTTTGCAAAGAAAAGTAATTCTTGTCTTGCAAATTAAAAGCAAACAAACTATTTTTACAGACAAAAGCTAGACACTGAAGCATGAAGCCATGTCCTGGATAAACAGAGCCTCTATGGGCTCAAAGAAATTTCTATTGCATTAGAAAACAAAACAAAAAACCCCACAACCAACAACAAAAACCACCACAAAAAAATGAACAATATTAGCTACAGATGAATGCTGCACCCCTTTTGCCAAGTATCTGAAGGTCGTAAGTCCAGCCCAGCAACAGCACTTAACTTTAATGGACACCATTTGTTTCACACAAGGGTGGTGTCATTGCCCTGAAGAATGAAACACAGGCTGGGAAGTCATCCCTTGCAGTGGACTCTGTCTAAACCACTTCAATTTAAATGCACATTGTATTTACGCACAAGTCTGCTCGGCTGACTACTCTTAACTGGCATATCTGTGATGTGCAGAGCTGGCACCCAGGATTGCCCTTAGAAGGCAGCTCAGGCAGTGGGATCATCTCCACAAGGCAGCTGAAATCATTTTCCAACACAACAGGAATAAGTTTCCTTTCAGGTTTGTCCTGTTATAGTGGTTTCTAAGATACCCATGCAAACATCTTTGATTATACTAAAGTAACATGTAATTCAAATACTGACACCTCCCTCCAGCAGCCTGAAATACCCTTATCGTATTCTGAAGTTTTAACACTTCTCTGCCTTTCCATTTTTGATCAGGGAGCCTGAAGGGGTCAGTTAGATGTCTAAAGTACAGCTTGCTTGGAAGTGTTTGTAGCTGTATGTTCATGCCTCCAAGTGCAACTCTTAAAGTCTTGCTATTCAGGCCTGCAAAAGAAAAAAATATTTTTCATGACATGTGCGAACCTGGTGTTCTAGAAGCTAAACATATAGAAAGGTTTTAGTTGTAAATATACTAAGCAACCATCAGGCCAAGGAAAAGGCTCTATCCATCTTCCAGCACAGTGCTAAGATAAAGCCCTGAAAAAAAGGCCTTTTCATTAACATTTTAATTGAAGAGAGAATTTTTTCTCAAGATTTTCTTTCTGTGTAACTTTCCCCTCAATAAATTATTTTTGACATGTTGTAGAATTCTCATCCATAGAAAAAGAAAAATCCAAACACTCTGGGTCCTAACTTCTTTTCCTTCCTTTCTTGTCATTTCACCTTCTGAGCACACCCACCAGTATCATCACTTCTGAAAAGCTGAACATGTTTTGGGCAAATGTTTACTAATATTTTGTTCATGGTTTTTCATTTCAAATAAGTTTCCCAATTAACTCTCTCCATTTGCATCCTTGCACGCACCAAAAGGAAAGCTGCAACTGAAACAACAGTAGTGACGTTTCATCATAGGGGAGAAAGAGAGTAGCCTTCTGCTCTCTGGTATATGCAAGTGAGCATTAACGTAGAGATCCAGTAGTGACCATAGCATTCTGCATATGCACAGGGGACAGCTAAACACATCTTGTGACATGATCATGGTATTGGATGTTAAAAAGTGAGTATTGAAGGAAATAAGTTGACATTCTGGTGGTATTGTGTCCTGACAACAGAATTTTGTGCAGCCCATGCAATGCAGCAAATGGGTTCATTTGCACAGGGGTCTTAGGTCCAGTAGTGTAATTATAGCAAGATATAAAATGTTCTAAAAATATCTTAGATTCAACTGTACTCACTAATAAATTTGAGCTATCACAAGTCATACTGATTTCAGAGTTGCAGTATTAAGGCCATTCTAAATTTACAGCTCACTGCTTTTCTAATGTAAGTAAACATAGATACTCTTTCTGCATTTTTTTTTGTAGTGTATAGCTTGCACATTGCCTTTGACTGTAGTGAAAATATTAAATGTCTGAGTACTCAGAAATCCATACACTTCTAAAGCTTCTTGAGTTTGCTATATTATTGCAGTTCCTGGGTATCACAGAGCATATATGTTATTTTAACTTATAGCTCAGCCATTTCTTCAGAAAAGAAAAACAGCCAGACAAAAAAAAAGTTACGCTAGAATCTTCTAAACCAGGAAACCAAAAAACAACAGAAATTAGAAGTTTTGCACCAGTGCACACTTCATTTTTGAAAATTTTATGACTATGAAGAAAAAGGTTCAGAATACAAAAAGTAATTAGTATATAGAAAATCCAGCAAAGTATATCAAAACAATGTGAAGTAATAAATCATAATTTAAGGTGAGGAAAGGGAAAATGACTCATCTGTGTACTATGAAACATCTTAAAACACACATCCTTCTCAGGTCAGCAGCAGACAAAGATGCTGAGACCACAAGCACCAGTGCAGAAGTTGCCTGCCCTTGTTAACAATTGCTTACTGCAGGCAGTGCCCAGCAAATCAAATCCCACCCAGCACAAGGGACAAACCTCCACTGAGGTCAGAGCAGTTTATATGCTATGGGACCACACATGCCTCTCCAGAAAAAGAGCTCAGATACACACTACTGCCTGTATGCACTTCAGAATAAAATACTCAGTTTTGATAAAACTTTTTTCAAGATCAGTATGACGTGTGTGTATATATAATGCACAGACTCCAGAACATATGTACAGATATATGTATAGGAGCTGAAAAAACTCAGAATCTTATGTTTCTGTTTAGCTTTTCCACAGCTGTAAAATGTTCTCAATTCCTTAAAAAAAAATCTATTTCATCTTTGTTTAAAAGTAATTAACTATTGAATTAAGTTAATTAACCAAAAGAATCAATGACTATGCAAGGTTCCTCAAATTTTGAAAAAAATCTTACTTGAAGATTTTTTTAAGCCATTTTTGCTTAGCACTGTAGAGTTAATGTGCTACAGATCTGAAATAATGTTATATCTAATTATACTAGCTATGCCACAGAAGCAATGGGGAACTTGAGAATATGACTGATAAGCAGCTAGATAGTAGGCTAATAGACACCTACAGTTCATCAAAGGTCTAACAAGGGCTACACAATGTAACTCTGCTACCGTAAGAGGAAAATAATCAGAGATGGCATTTAAAGCTGCATCACATCCAAAGAATGTCTAATGCTTCCAGCTGCAGTTCACGCTCAGTGGGTAAGTTAGGTAACCAATTTAAAACTTTGTGATGGACACATTATGGAATATAATTGCTGTAAGGAGGCTGAGAATATAGTGTCTAAAGACCTGATCCAATGTTTATAAAGAAGAGCAGTAGTGCTGGATTTAGTATGTCTGAGTTCCTGCCTAGTGAGGTCCAGGGTGATCTGCCTGGTCTGAAGCACACAGCTCTGTATCTCTGACCCAACCCGTTACCCAGGTTAGAAATGCTTTGCTGAGATCTCAAGCCTGAGCAAGGCACAATGGGGATGATCCCAGAACTGAGGGGACTGGAAATATGCAGAAGCTGCCAGTGGTAGTTGTTACATGGAGGAGATGCAAGGTAAGGTCCATGGGAGTCTGCAGATCTGAGGCAGCCAGAAGCACCCTGTGGAAAGGGTACACAGACACTGCCAGGCATAGTAAAGAGCCTGTATATGTAACAACCATGCAGAAAATTCTCCACTACTATCTCAAATACATCTTGTGATCTTATCTGTTGGAGAAAGATACATATCAACAGCCCAAATAAAAATTATAAAAACTAGGTATGACGTGGCAGAGCAACAACTAAAAACTCTCCTCCAGGAGTCCATTGTTTTTCACCCCTAACAACCATCATCTGATTTGGTTCAAACTAGATGAAAATTGAGATGTGACTTAGCTGTAAGGAGAGACATTAAGAGATGACTGTCTTGAAGTCACCTGGAAACAATAGCTTGCATGACAACTGAAAGATGACAAAATAGGTAATGCTGCAAGTATTACTTTCAATACAGAAAATAATAAAGAAGCAGAAAATAAAACATTAATGCAGCTAATTTTTTTTTAAAAAAGGAGCAGTCACAGCACAGTGGCAAAGGCTAGAATGTTTTGAGGAGTTAGAAATTAGCACATTTTATAAACATACCCTACATCAAGAACCAGATATTGCAGATGTCATGGGTTTTTTGAACCACAGTCAATTTTAAGCAGCATGTGTAAAGAAACTGCAGACATAAATATTCATACATCCACATACAGCCTGAATTTCTTTCTTATCAGGGAGTAACCCTGCCTTGAACTGCATACATTCAGCAGAGGCATATAATAACAGCCCTGCAGATCAGTCAGGGATACAGACAAATCTTTATTTCATGGTTCTGCATTCTTTCTAGAATTCAGATTCTCCCAGGGTTACTTAATGAAAAGGCTTCCCAAACATTTAAATCTTTGAGACAGAATAAGCTGTAGGCTTAAATATGCTCCAGAAAAATAATTAACAGGGGGGTTTTTAAGATTATTTTGGTTTCTGCTTCCCAGCTTTTGCAACAGATTTTCTGCAGATTTCAAGATTTCTGGTCAAAAGGACAAAATCCCTTGCCAGCTGGAAGATTAAATATATCTTTAAATATTCAATAACATTAAGCCTACTTTGGAAAAGTAGATATTCTTGCATGCAACAGTCTCTAACTTCATTCAAACAAGAACTCTGAATGGATTACAGAGAAGTGAGTAATTTCTAGAAGAAGCCAGGCATCACTTCTCCTGGAATAGACTAAATATGTTTTGATTAAAATCAATGTGTTGTACAAGTTGTTTCCCACTTTTGAATAAGAGTCTTAACATCCTGCCAGTGGAGTGGAATGACAGACCAAGAAAGTCACAAAAACAATTCACTACTACTGGTGGAGGAAGAATTAAACCAATATCAAAATATTGAAATGCAAAAGAGGTACTTAATGCTTGAACATTTATTCAGTGTTGCAGCTGAAGTTGAAAATATGCTTACATAGAAACAAAGAATAAACATTGCAAGATCACAGTCCACAACTTCTGTGTTAATCTACACCACTAAGCAGCTTGAATCACTGCATGGTGTTGGTTTTCTGGTACTGATGTTTCCCCTGAAACAGACAAAACATAAAAGAAAGCACCCTGGAGCTTTTTCCATACCATTTTTATCCATCTAAAATTCTTATTAAAACCAAAGAGATACGTAAGGAAAGCTAGAGTCATTGTGTTGTATGTACCTTCTCATGAGGAAAAGCCTCTCCAAAATGCAAGCATGAAATGAACCAAGTCCCTTTCAAACAGACTTGTCCATAGCTCCAATTTGATTTATGCTAAGCAGGCCTGTCTGAGGCTAGGGAGAATGCAAGAGCAAAGAAAGTTAATGATGAGGTATAAATTATTTGTGGAGCCTAGACTCAAGCTATGTTCAATACCTGTACTACTACTGCCAGAGAGACAAGATCTCTCCCCCTTACTACTCAGCTCTCCCCCTTCTGAGAGTAAAGGCTCTGCTCCAAACACAGCAAAAGTCTGGTCCTTCCCCAAAAAGTTTCTCAGCTTTTGTTCTCCTTATCAAAACTTAGAAGAAAATTGAGGAATAATATTTATTTAGTTCATCCACAGCAAATTGCTATAAAAATCATCTCCTCTCTGTTGGCCTACTCACTGGCACCTTTCTACACCTCCATACTAGTTTTGGAGCAGAAGCCAGTTATTAAACGCCATCTGTCCCACCAAAAGGAAAGTAACAGCAAAAATTTATGGTTTAAAAAGTGTTAATAAGAACACACATCAATATGAAAATGTTCCTACCACTAGGATGCAACTGCTACTCTGATGCTTATATTTAATAGTATATAGAAAGGATGGATGGGAATCAGTTAGCAAGATCAAAACTGGTTTAAAATAGAGGCAGATGGAATTGAAGCAGAAAGAATGCTTTCACCTGCTGCCAGATGTGGCCTGTATGAATCTATTGTATGACTAACATCAGCAGTGTGGTGCTTGTATTCTCTTTCATACACTCTAGTTCAGCTGAAACAGTATGCCTGAATCTTTATAAGTAGGACTAAAATATCAAAACCAATACAAACTTAGCAATGATATTATTCTGTGGCTTAGCCTATGAATCAAGGACTAACAAAGTAGAGTCTTAAGAGTATTTAAGATCCACATTACTTACTAAAAGAAACACGATTTTATTAGAAATGCTAATGATACCATGGTTTAATTATGGCTAACTTTAACTTAAATTAAGAATAGACTAATGCTGCTGCCAAATATAAAATCAAATCAAGAGCCTAAGCAAAGAATTTAGAGTCAATTACAGAAAAAGTTAAATCAACAAAACTACTTCAAGTATAATCTGTCTTTAAATTCTAGAAAGCAGCAATCGATTTTACTGAACCCTCATCTGAAGGCAGATAGATTTAAAGTGCATTCACTCAGCAGTGAAGCAAAGGTATCTATTATCTGAACTGCAATCTTAGGCCACTTAAGCTTCCTTCTGGGAAGGCTGCTCTTCACTAAGCCCACATTTACACCAAAAAGGTCTAAGGTTTCTAGAAGTTCCAATATAGAGCCCAAATGTTAAGTTTTCTGAGGATGTGCCTTCAGAACTATTTTCATTTGGGAAGCTTTTTTATTCTTTTACCAATATGTTTTTTACAGGAGCTCACAAAAACCCATACACATGCAAATACATGGACAACCTAAAATTAAAGCTGGGATATCTCTCAATATATAAAATACAAGTGATAAACATGAAATTAAAATGAAACTAAGTTTATCAGTGATTTGTAAATGCACAGGCTCTTGGAGGCTTCTGTCCTTTTGTGCAGTAAGTGCTGGAGCAGTGTCAGGGAATAAAACACTTGTGGTGGGGACACAGACCTGAAAGACCTCAAGCTCAGTTACAAGCTGCAGGTGCCTGTTAAAATTTTTGCTTTCCCTCTCCAAGATTACTTGGATGAGAAGTTTTGTTAAAGAAGTTTTTAAGGAAAAGTTTTTAGGGGAAAAAATGCATCTCAATTTTTAAAATTCATGCAATGTTACCAATCACATAACATTAAATCTTACAGCTTTTAAAATTTTCTAAATTATTTTTTTGATACAATTCATGATTGGTATAATTACATGAAAAAATGTTTTCAAGTTACTTTCTCCTATGAATACATGGAAAATGTAATTTTTTTTTTAAGATTAGCAACAAGTAATCAATCAACAAACCTCTAGCTCATGAAAAACACTAAAAGTAAACATGAAAACTTCTGACAGTTTAGCAGGAACATTTCCATTACAGAACAGAAGTTTTCATTTCAAACAGAACAGTAAGTCAAAAGAATTTATCACCTGAAGTTTTATCTTGGCATATCAGTCCAAAATACTGAAAACCAAACCTCAGTAAGAATATGAAATCTTTCCTGTGGAATCTTTCCTATGCCTTAAGACACATCAGAGGACAATTGAATTTGCTGTTGAATGACAAAAGAAAGCACTGCCTTTGCTTCAGACAACTGCCTTTTTCAAAACACAAACAAGCCATCTATTTTAGGTAAACTGCAGATAGGAAGCATATAGACATGAGGATAACAGCAATAATATAACATTATGAAACTGAGTTATATGCTCAGGTTTATTGCTCCTTATCTCATTAAAGTAATTTAAAAGTAAATCACTAACGATAAGTAATCCTCAACTGTCAATTAACAATGTATTGTATATGCCTTTTAGGCACTGTAATAAAGCTGGTTCAGTGAATGGATTTTGAGAGTGGATAAGGTAGTAACTCAAAGATCATTTAGAGATGGAAATCCACTTGGGAAGGGATTCCTGAAATACAATACAACTACAACTACCACAGAAAACTGCAGGTACGGGAAATGACACCACCTTAAAGGATGAAAAGTCTTTGTGGAAGGAATTGTCACAGAAACCTCTTCCTTTCAAAACAAGAAGGTACACTCTCTTTTGTTAATAACTCCAGAAGATCATCTTTGTAACTGCAGACCAGAAAGCAATGTATGTAGATTTAAGATCTCCCAGTCAAGGTAAGGCTGTTTTAGGGACTGATCTGCCTGTCCTGAACAGGATTGGCCTGAACGGGATTCATCCCATTATCCTGCACAAGTGTGCCAGACACCAAAACACAGGCTTTGAGAAGAAGCCTTCTCCCTCCTCCTTGTTTCCATTACTCCATTCTGCAGGGGGAAGAAGAAGAAAAAAAAAGATAGATATTAACTGTGTCAGAGAGAGTATGAATAAAATGATCCACAGGGTTGCTTTTACCTCCACTGCTGTTCAGAGGAGACCGCAGCTTAGTTCAGATTGAGCATAGACTGCAGAATCCTTCTGACACTGGTGTATGAAGAAAAAAAGAACCAACTTTATACTCTAATATAGCAAGATGTCACTGGTTTATCTATAAAATGAGTAAATTTGAATCTGGTAAATGTAAATATATAATACTATTTTATGTCTAACTCAGAGTTGAATAGTCTCTAGTATTACCCATTCTAAGTCTGCAGTGAACACTGCTGAGGGCCTTTAAGAAAGCCATATGCCATGGAGAGCAGTACAGTGATAATACACTCAAGTTATTAGAATATGACCATTGACTATACATAATACCATAAATTAACTTTTCTATGTATAGCCAATAGGCTTGTTCTTAAGTACCTGACATTTCCCTTTCTGATGATGTAACCTAGTATGTCATTCTTTCCTGCATGAGGTCAGCTAAGTGTTTTTTTCCTGCATCATTCTAATGGAATTTATGGAAGGAGAGGACAGAGGGTGAAAGAAAAGGGCAGTGGCTCCACTCAAAATGAATTTCAGCTAACATATTCCCCCAGCACTAGTATACTGAAATAAATTCGTTTACCTAAAACAAGCAGACACTGGTGACATTTTAGGCCAAGGAATTAGATTTCACAGTAGCCATAAGAGCATATATTAAATTCATGAAACATTAATCTCCTAATAGTAATATATAACGTAATTTCTTTTGCATGAATTAGCCATGAATCACAACGGTAATAGAACCACTAAATCAGATAGAAGCTATGTTCTGTAACACTGGGTAATTTCTTTCTTATTTCTCTTGCACTGAAGAAGTAGCTTAAAAATGCAAATGGGACAACAGTCAAGTACCTGAAAATCTTCCCTGTGCATTATTGGTGAAGGGGCATAAATAAGCCTTGCTTTAGGCTCCACAGCCATGAGAAAGAACAAAATTCACACATGGAGAGAACCCCTTTGAAACAAGATCACTTTCATTTCAGATTGGTGTAATTTCTAAGCGCTCCAAGACTGTTTATGAATGTTTACTCAAGATGATAACAAAGTGTCTTATTAAGCAAACTCATGTTCCAATTTTAACTGTGATGTTTTCACAGACAAGGTAACAAGATATTATAGAAAGTAAATACATTAACGCAGAAGTCTACAAAAAGTCAATTTTTCTAAATGTACCTTAAGCATGACATAAGATAGGAAAAAGTAAGGTTTTAGGTGTTCTGCTGAAATTAATGGGCACAGTGTAGCTAAAGCTCTGTGGATCCCTTTGCAAATATGACTATTACATTTCTTTACAGTAGCCCACAAGTACAAGAAATGGTCACTAAGTCTTCAAAATGACTGGACACAGAGCAGAAGCTCCATTGCTTAACATAATGGGCTGTCAAAGCCAGCAGTAATGGGCATGCCCAATTGTCTTTCCAGTACTGGGAAAAGCTGTGTCCCTAATTAGCAAGTAACTCAGGCTAAGAGGTTGAATCTGAAGTGTGCCCTGGAAGCATCTCTTGAGCTGAGGGAACCACACAGCTCTTATGGAAGGGACAGGTTGAACAATGGTGGCCATATAGGCTTTTGCCCTAAGGGGCTTTGAGTGTGGCCAGAATGATGAATGCAAGGGAGTGAAAGAGGTTCCAATGTGATTATTGCCAACCAGCCCCAAACCCTTCCTGCAGGCTACTGAAGAGCCCAAGAACCTACTTAGAGAGAAATCAGAGTTCAGTATTGCATTTATAAAACAGAGCTTTTTACTTCATTAATATACCTGACATCCAAACACTTCCTTCAGAGTTTAGACAGTTGGCATATTTTCAAATCAGATATTACATCTACCCCACATCATTTATTTCTGGACATATCCAGTATAGCATTCAAAAATATTTTTAGCCTTAAGCACAGGTGTAAAGTGCAATTGCTAAGTCAGGAGTCCCGATTTTACATGAATTTCCACATGTCCCTTTTGAAAATGTTAGTAAGCACAGGCTATTTTTGAAAGGTATATTGTTAAGGAAGATAAAATTAAGGAAAATGAAGGAGAAAGGATTTCTTTCTATGTTTACCTAGCATATGCTTTTTCACACAAACATGAAATTACAGTATTTTAACAAACAGCCTTTAAGGACATTCTCAATTCTTTGAGCTATTGGCAAAAATATTGACAGCTACCTCCATCTGATGTGCCTTTTAGATAATATAGTTAAGTGTTTAAAAAAATTGCTTGTTCCATTATCAATTAGACCCTTGAGAAAAGTAATCAATACCCCACCTGGTTTGAGTTATGTAATGCTTTTATATAATGGCAGCAATTCATTTAGCTTTGGAAACCCAGCACTGTCTCCTTTGGTGCCATGCACTGGCTTTTGAATTGCACATCCCTCAGTAAAGGCAGGAAGGGAGAGAGAAGGGAAGGAAGAATAAGAGGAAGGGAGGAATACAAGCTGTACTTGACACAGCTGCTTCTAAGCAGGTCCAGTCAGGAAGCCCTGTAACCTCTTGGCACATGATCTGAGCACAAATGAACAAATCAGGCTAAATAATTACTGAAGCTGGGCATTGAAAAGCAGAAGTACCCAAAATTATTAGACATTCAAGATTTTGGCCTGAGTCCTGAAACAGGATTTGGATCATATTACTTGCTAAAGTGATGTCCCATACTAAAGAGCACTTGTTTGACTAGTTAATTTTGGAACTACCACCATGATTTGAGATCTAAAAAGAACATTCATAAACAAAGCCTGCAACAAAATAGTGCTGCAGTTTCTGATTATGTGTACAAGCAATGAGTGGGAGAGCAGCAATAGCTACAGTTAAGCAGTTTGTTACTCAGAGAGCACTCCTGTAAATAATACTGCTCTGTAACTTTAGGAGACAGAATGCCATAGTTTTGCAACATTGGATAAATTCTAATCCCCTAAATGGGCAGGTAGTAATGCTAAAGCAATCTGTGCACTGAAATACAATATACTGTCTGAATTAATCCATATGAAGGAAGTGACAGCATTTGTGTAGGTTAATGCTGAAAGGTTTTTTATTTTACAGAAGCTATACAGTAAATGAAGTCTATAAGTCAAAAATAGAAAATAACATTGGTATCCAGTACTCCATGAAATAATTAGAAAGAATTTTGAAAAACAGAAGTCAAAGAGATGCCCTTTACTCAACTGTAATTATGGTGGTCACTTACATAAAGAAAGAAATCCAGCCAAAAGTAGCATTACAAGGAAAGCTAAAAAGAAAAAAAGTGATAGATGTCACTTATTGTGCAGTTTTTCAAAACATTGTCAGGATTTTTTTCTCATTCAGAAATTCATTTGCGAATCCATATGAGATTAAACCATAGTATTTAATGATCTTTGGGTTAAAACCCCAGTTACAATATTCAGTAATACAACAGGTGTAATGATAAAGACAGTTGAAATGTGTGAAGGAGATGTATCAACACTGGGCTACGCATTATGATAACTGTACAGAGAACATACAACAGACAAAAATACAAGAGATGGTCAGTTCAGTGCAGTCTGACTGAAAAGCCCAAACTGTCTGTTAGGGTGCTAGAGCTTGGCAGGGGGTAGTAACAGATAGAAACTGAGAGTTAACTTCTTAAGCCATGCAGGCTCAGTCACAAAAGCACACTGGATTATGTTCTGAAGTCTAAAATATTTAAGCATCTAAAACAATCTAAATAATTGGTAACCACTATTTCAAAAATCTAAAGGAGACACTGATATAACACTGACAAAAGTAACTTATGAGGGGGCAAGGTGGAGAGAGGGAAGGACATGTTAGAAAAAAAAACATGAGAAAAATTGGAGATACAGCTGAGCTTACCTACAGTGGTGCTGGGGCAAAATATACCCATAGGGAGCTTCAGGAAGGAAGGAGACCACCCCACGGGAGAGCTTTGGGAATAAGAGGACTTTTCAGAGAAACGTACAACTAATACTGCCTAATAAAAGTTGGGGTACATGAATAAGTACCAGGTTTTACACAAAGTTCTTAGACAGAAAATTGATACACAAAATTATTTGCTTGCATATTCTAGACAGAGCTCATCAGAGCAGAGTAGTGCAGTAATATATCCATCCATCTCCCACCCACCAGTATACACATCTCAACAATAACCTCCCTTTTTCAGGACATACATCTCTATCCACTCTGAGAATGGCCAACATTTTCCATAGCTATAAACACACATCATGTTACATCTGTGCACATTTCAGACTGGCAGTTAAATACTACATATGCGTTAAAAAGACAGACATCTCAGTGATAGGCATAGGTGAATAATGTTTATTTGGAGTGTTGTGTATACTGGATTGTGGAAGGCAAAAGCTAACATATGAATATAGTGTAAAGGAGAAGCTAACAGACTACATCCCTCATTTTTATTTCATAAGGTTTGTCTTGTATATGTAGCATAGCTAAAGCTTTATCTGTCTGAGACAGGAAATAATGATCATTTGTGTTGGTTACTTTCTACAGAACAGCATAACTATTAGAAAAAAACACAAAAACCAAACAAAAGAAAAACACAAACCCCACACAACTACTACTTCATGTCTAAATATTCTTGACAATTATGAAGATTCAAACACCAGACCTCACATTGAACTGCTACAGGACAAAAAAAGTCTTCTATTAAAAAGGCCATTAGTAGAATTCTGGTTGTACAAAATCTGGTGGTTGGAATAACATTTTTATAACCCCAGCATTAAGATGTACACATAAAACACTTAAGTAAATGAGTGTATTGTTTCACCCATCCATGTTTAAGCAGTTTCCTGACGAAGAGGAACAGAATTTACAAGGCACCACTTTCTCTGCAGTTCCCCATTTAAGCATGCCCTTAAAAAGTCTAGAATAAACACAAACCCAATTGTCCTCAAGGACTGAATGTGAGATATTCCTTTTCTGTCATCTGCATCACCAAATTTACTACATAACCTTTTAGGCTCCTTTTGTAATGAATTAAACTAGTAATGAAGGAATTAAAGTGTTTTTCCAAATTAAATTGCAGAAATTTTCCCTTTGCTTTTAAAGCAGAAGACATCAGTGTCCTTCAAGACAGCTGATCCTTAAGCAAGGTAAAGTCTAATACTCCACCCTTGGTGTCTTAACCACTCCAAAGCAACTAATACTGGCCACTTGAGAGACTACTGGAACAGTAGTTCCTCACACTGTTGTTTATTTGTATTTTATTTAACAGGTACAGTCCAATGTAATGCCTTGCTCTTAAAAAAATTACAGTTCTGTATCATAATTTGGCAGAAGATATTTTCAAATACTATGCATTAAAATGTATATAAAATTATATTAAACTAAACCAGTAGAATGAATACATATTTAATACATGATTATCAGTTCACATAAAATGGATATGCAGCAGATCATGGAAAAGAAAAATAATTACATGAGACAGTTCTGTCTCTCTACATAAGCAGATAACAATGCTTTTTGTTTCAGTCAATTTGCTGTGATAATTACCTGTCTTCCAGGCATGTAAATGATGACAACACAAATCAGCTCTGATTATGCCAGTTAGAAGTATGACGATCTGGAGCGTATTTGTGTAGTGAAAATTATCAGGTTTCCCCAAAAATGGTATGCACTTATGTACAGATTCTATCCAGACCTGCTGACAAAGTGGAAAAAAAAAATCA
This sequence comes from Megaceryle torquata, assembly GCA_024611175.1. Taxonomy (NCBI): domain Eukaryota; kingdom Metazoa; phylum Chordata; class Aves; order Coraciiformes; family Cerylidae; genus Megaceryle; species Megaceryle torquata. Next base: position 3,618 of record JANIJG010017685.1, on the reverse strand, counting down.
AGGTCTTGGCCTCTCGTCTTTAAATACACAACACTTTCTGAAAGATTACTGGTCTTGCTCTTTGCTTTCTGGTCACCATAACCATGTTCCATCTCAGTAAATTTACCAGCCCACTTTACAAACTGTAAACTTCACTACATCTTCCAGAGGCAGGGACATATTACACTACATCCCGGTGAAGGAAATTATGTCACTGACCTCCCTCAGAGCATATTCTGTCCACACAGGAGAAGTTATGTGGATTATGCAGGAAAAGAGGAATGCAGAAGAAAGCAAGCAGCTTCATCAATTTGTATGAAAAGTTTAAGTTCAGAGAAAAGGTAGATGCAAAACTGATTCCTTTTGATGTCCTCAGGGATGGAATGTGCAGCTGGGCTTATATAGCCTTACAATAAAAAACTTCATAGTCCTTGATAAGGATTCCCATCATTATAAAAAAAAAGGTACAGGAAAAAAGATCAATCCTTGTCTGAATTTCAAGGCCATGATGGCCCATTTCCTGGGACATTGGCAATATAAACTTTCTAGGATTCTGTAAAGCTAAATGTTTTCATACATCCAGGCACATGCAATAAACACTTTAAGAACTATAATGCTCACAGCAGATTAATTTCCAGTGTGCATTTCTGAAGAATACATCTGACTTGTCAGACTTAAAATGAATTCTTATATATCCTTAATAACACTCATAACATTAAAGGACACTTAATTTTAAGAGAAATTCCTTAGCATCAGAAGGTGTGGAAACAACACACAAGACCCTTTGGTCAAGACCAGTGAAATCTGTCAGCCATAGTTAGATATTTGGGGAACAACATGGAAAATTGGAAACAGAAATGAATTAATGCAAGAAAAGTCCTCTGAGTGATTTCAGTAACCTCCCATTCCTTCAAACATAGTCTGAAGCATTCCAAACTTATATCTTAGAAGCAAGAAATATTTTTTTTCGTTTCTGAATTGCAAAAATACAACTTTAATCAAGCTAACAGCTGCATGCATCAATCACAGAGGACTTTTCTTGCTTTAAGAGGAAGGCCTCCCAGATAACTTTCTCTTGCTTAGAATAACAAGTAGAATAGTGTATTGAATGTAATTTTCAAGTTTATGCCCTACAATCAGTCCCAAAGGTAAAATACTGACTCCAGTTAGAGCTCCCACAGGAGCTTTTCACTGTAACCCAGTGCAATGATAATTTCATTTTGGGAACCAACATGCATGCAGTCAGTGTTAAAACTCCTATTTAATATGGTCATGAGTTCAACCCTTTAATTTTTTTTTCTTTTTAGAAGACTGCCTATGGTATGAAGGAATATAGTTTAATCCCCTTATTGCCTGTATCCTTTAACATAAGGGATCATTTAAGCTGTTTTAACTTTCCTAAATTAGCCAGAATGATCCCTAAAGCTGACAGCATCTTCATGCTGAAGAAACTGCTTTCTAAGTGTCATGTTCCCCCTTCAGCATCTGCTTCAGGAATGTATTTGAGAGTGCTCTGGAAAAAGCCAGAGCATTAAGTTTCTACAAAGTGAGTAACTTCTGAGACTACAGCATTTGCCAAATTTTACAGGAGAGAAAGTCCCATTGGGGCTGCAATTGTATTCCTTCTGAGCAAGAACCATTTACATGTGGAAATCATTCCCAACTAACTTAATCTGACCCTCACAGGCTGACCAAAGTTGCAGCACAGTAAATCCCCTTAATTTACCAATTGCAGGGTGGCAGCTGAGTCATTAATTTCTGTGCTTCAGATTTTCTCCATGAGAGCTAGGCAAGTTCAGCATCTGATGTGTGCTCCTAACTTTGTTATCAGTACTTAACTTTTCCTTACTAGAATAATACCTTTTACCCTGAAGTTTGCTGATTGATGACAGAAAACCTGGATAAAACTGAGAAATAACTTGTACTATTACTTATAATTTTTCACCTTCAAGATGGACTGTGAGAGTTAGGATATTTCTCCCACCAAACTGCAAAGATGTTTCAGCACTACTATCAGTACATGGCAGTCTTGAAGAGGTCTTCCCTGTCAAGCAGAGACCCTCTGAAAAGGAGTGGAAATTAAGACATGATTCTATGTTATCACCTGATTGTCATGACTGGCTTTTTCTTACTTGGTTTGATTTTTTTTTTAAAGGTACATTACTGAAGTTGCAAAGCCAGATATTCCAAATCCAAGGAAATGCCAAAAATAAAGGTTGCCTATAAAATGGGGGGTAATATCTCCTTACCTCCCAAGGTGGTTATAAGAATAATTCAGGTTTGAGAACCACACAAATAAAATACTGACAAATGCTGTAGAAAAGGTCAGAGGAAATGAATAATTCTGTCTTCAGAGCTGGGTTTGAATAGGATGTTACCCAACATGGCAATAAAGCACTGCATACTGAACATTGAGGCAGCAAAACAACATTAAATATCTGCCCATTAAAGGCAGGATATATCTCACCTAAATTTAGCTGAGTAAAAGGGCCGCTCTGATGTAGTCATGTAGATGCTGTTCTCACTGAAGAGATGCAGACATGCCCAGGGGAGATTCATCCCATCCCAAGACAGTCTTCTGAGATGAGCAGGAAGAAAACCCATCTGTAATTCTGACTATTTCTCCTTTGACTTTGGAGGATAATTAGACATCTGGCTTAAGCTACATGTCTAATTGGTAGGCAGCTAAACTGAGGTGAAATTAATCTGTTCTAAATGAGCACTGTCTATACTGTGTCCTAAAAGATTAAAAAATCCTATGACAGTATATGTCCTTGTAATTTAAGATTATTTTATCATGAACATGCAAAGGGCACTTCTAATGCATAGTTTAATTCAGCAGATTTTCCAGTTTTTCAAGACTGATTTTGCAGACCCCACTGTGGGTCTTCTAATACACTGTGCAAGTGCATTTGCATGCTAATTAATTGGAAATATAAAAACAACCCAGTGTTTAAAACTATATAAATCCTCCAGTCAAGACAAGACTCAGTGAATTACCTTCTAAAAGCCCATAAAGATTTCAGCTCAGCATTCTAAATGATGGAAGACATGAAAAACAAAACATTACCAAACCCCATACTCATTATCTTTGGCTTATTTGCAATGTTCTCTAATAGAAAAAAAATTAGAAGGAAGGCTCCAAAAAGTACTTTCAAATATTGCTTCCATACTTCCTGTGCATTTCACTAACTCAAATTCCCTCATACTTTCAATGTGACAGAAGAGAATCTTCATGCATATTTCATGTTCCTTCCATGTTTTTCCATGCTACACTAAGGTTTTCATATTCTAGTGACCAAATTCTATCATGGTAAATATTGCACATTCACAGAAACAAAATCCAGTACCTGACAGATCTTCACCATAGGCTCTGCTATAAGGAAGCAGAAGTTATTCTTGCTTTTGCCCAAAGGACATTAATTGATTAATACAAACTAGAACAGCTACTGTAAGATAGGATAAGAATATTTCCACACAATTATTTAGAACAGAGTTATAAAACAAGAGCTGGAAGATAGTCCTGAATCTGGGAAAGAGTAATAAAGTACACCAGTACAGATTGGGAGGTGATCTGCTGGAGAGCAGCCCTGTGGAGAAGGACTTAGGAGTCCTGGTAGACAACAAGTTCTCCATGGA
>JANIJG010017684.1:0-43889 GCA_024611175.1 Megaceryle torquata | reverse complement strand
TGGTGTAGGGTGGGCGGGGTTGGGGGGTGGTGTGGGGTATTTTAAATTATTATTTTTTTTTTATTCAGACACAAGGAAGTTTCTGGAATCAAAGTGTAGTGATATTAGTGGGTAGTACATTGTCAGAAGCCTTTAGAAAGGCAGCATTTGATGGCAACAAGACTACCCAGGCTCTCAGCTGTGTAACTACATGAGAACCAAGAGTTTCCTCCACTTTGTACCTGCCGGCTCGATGGACCAGTGTGGGCCAGAATCATAAGCATAGCTTCAAAGTTGCCTACCCTCCCTGCAATTACTGCCCATAGAAACCAAGCACCCCCACCCCCAAAGTAACAGTGCCACCACCCCTGCATTCACCCTACCGACCCTAAAGCTGTCAGTGGTTTTGTTTTCCATCACAATACCTCATTTGTCTGAAGCAGACAAAGCTTTCTTGAATTACTTAAGCTTCTTAGTACAGCAAGATCTGTATAATGTATTGGTTATATTAAACAAATTAAAAGTGTTTATTTGAAAAAAAATGAAGTCAAAGTGTCATAAAATAGTAATTTATCACAGGCTCTCTGTTCTATGAATCAGAATACAAAGCATAAAAAATACTAAACGGTTCATTGTATAATAAAACAGCCTTGAGGGGATGTAAAATTCAAGTAAAAAATTTGACTGTGGGGTAGGATCAACAGTTTGTGTAAGCTGATTTAATTTTATTACAATTAAAAGGCAATATCTAGATTTATGAAGAAGCAAGCATAATATTTATATGGACAAGGGGCTGCTTCAGCATCTGTAAAATGCATTCCTGGTTATGAAGCTTGATAAGAAACTTGAATGGAAATATTTGAGAAAAGTATGACCCGGGAAAAAAACACATCATGTAATCACAAAAGTGGTCACATTTACATTCATAGATTAGGATGAACATCTTGGTCCACTTAAGAAAATAAATAGCAAAATGTCACATAGGTTATCCAAAGTTATGAGCTGGAATTAATCCAGACTGTAAATCTCTAGTAGATTACATTGCATTATTTAATAGAGCAGATCAGTGTAAGTTTAAAATCTCTACTAAAACTCAAAACATTCATATTTTGATCAGCATTAATTGTTAGATTTTACAGTTTAAGTCTATATGTTTTCAATTTCTTTGTGCTCAAGGGAGCCCAGAATTTTACACAGCTGATTTACCCAGCAGATGCCAGACTGGCATCAGATCCTATCACCTTTGATAATTTTATTGATAACACAGTACTCCTGTCGAATTCTTAAGTGAATTGAGCACAACATATCCAGAGCTACTCAAGCAGCTTTTTACTTCTGGGGAAAGAACACACTACTTTAGGCAAAGAAGAGTCAGTGTTCCTGCACTTTGGCTGGAAAATTACTTGTATCAAGAGAAAGCACTACTGAAATGAGAAGTTAGTTTCTCCTAGATCTGGAAAGCATCTTTTCTTGTACTTCCCTTTTGTTTCCCTACATTCTTACAGTATAGTTTCCTTTTTTTTCAGAGGAAATACAAATATTTACATTTATTTTGTGGTAATTTTCACCTGTGTTCAGTACCAGTGTCTGAATCATTTTTAGTGCACGATTCTTCTGTGTGGAAGTACAAATGTTCTCCTATGTGGCTATTTTGCCAGTATAGTCGTATTTCCTCATGTTTTCTTTCATGGCAACCTCAGTCTTAAGAGATTTGTTAAAAGTTCACTTTCATCAGTTACAATAAAAGTCTTGAAAGAAGCAGAGTGACAGATAACTTAAACACTAAGTATAAATAGTCAGTATGAGCAGCCTCAGGTAGGACATTAGATCTGTTCACCTTAATATTCTGGTATTATATAGACTAATCCAAATAAGGACTAGGAACACACAAAATGTGACAGGACTTTGGTAAGGTCATGGGGGGGGAGGTGTAAAGTTGACTGCTTCAAAAAAAAAAGTCATTATGGGATCTTTATATGCCCCTGTGACCAGAAGAAAATCTGTTTAGTTCTCATCCCTAAAGAGGCAAATGATAATATTATCATATTTGGCAGCATATTGGAGTTTTATAAATCCCATGTCAAAATCCCTTTTAGGGAAAAATACATAAAAGGCATCCAAGGGGAACCTCTGATCTAGAATGCAGCTCTGTTTTGTCAGTTAATGTTTTATTCAAGAAAATGGTATATATGTAGTGTCATGACTCAGCCCCAGCTGCAGTCAGCTAACACTGTTGGAGTCTAATTACATTTGTACCATTAGTCCTACTTCATCCTTATTCTTTCATACAAGAATCTTAAAACACTAAGTGTTCAACAATTATTTGTTGCATCAACTGGGGGTAGAAGTTACTTTTCTGTTTTATTTTTCGATCTTTTGTTTACAGACAAGGAACAAAAGAGGTTCATATACTTTGCTCAGCGTGACTCAAAACAATGAAGAACTCAAATGTTACAGCTGCCCAAATCATCTGTAAACCAATAGATCATATTCCCTCTGCTGGATAATTCTGGAGAGGATGCTTGGCAAATGTAATACATTTGAGTAGAATTTATAGCTGTTCTGAAGAGTCTAGTTTAAAATATACTATGGGTGAATTTTTTTGAGAGGTTCCAAACCTGCTTGATCCATTTTTCTCTGCACTTTACATGTGTAATTGCACTTGCATGCAAATAACATTTGAGTGAATGCACAGATCAAATAAACTGACAGCTCACATATACAAATCCTGTTTGCTTCTGATAGAGCTACAGGGCTAAGTATTTGCATGCACAAATATGGCTAATTTTTAAATATGTGCTGAAGTTACACTGAAATCAAATGGTATCAATCACATTCTTAAGAGTTAATCATCTTCTCAGGTCTCTTTCCATAAAGGGCAGTGGGATATTTTAAAATTATCCTTTCAGAGCTTCAAATATTTAAACCAAAGAAAATAAATATCAGGGACCCAGGTCCTGTAACTAATCTTCCAGTTTCACAGCTCTGTTGGTTACCTGAAGTAAATGTCAGGGACTGAACTGACTGGCAGAAATTGTGACAGGAACCAGAGCAGCAGCCAAGCTGTTCAGTATACAGCCTTTATCGTAGTAAAACTGGGGAGAAGCAGGTATCTCACCAGCCACTGCGTAGAGAGCCACTCTGTGCAGAGTGGTTCTGGTGTGTCATCATCTCCTCATCAGTGGGAAATAAAGTCTGATAACAAGGCTAACTGCTGATTCATTGCAGGTCTAGTCTCTTCATTAAATAAATTATCTTGAAGCCAAAAATAAATAAGAATTAATTTGCCTACTTTGCCTTCCTTAAATGGTTGCCTGATTAGTAGAAGCCATAATTTGTAGAGTTGGGAAAATAGGTTAAATTAGAATGACCATTACACTTTCCTAAGCTCTTTCTGGTTAACTCCGGCTCTGAAGAGGAAATGATGTTCCAGACAGTATCATTTAAATTTAGATACATCTTTATTACTAATTCTTACTGTAAGACTTCCCCTGATTTTATCATCTGAAGTATGTCCATGCAAATGTGATCTTCCTGTCTATAAGTTTGTCTTTTTCCCTTGTTTACTTCAACCCAAAATTACTATCTGTTTGGTTTGCAACTGTGCTGGGTGTTGGAGATCATATATGCAATTTAAGTGAAGTATTTAAAATTCAGAACCAGATAAAATTCTCCAGTTCACAACCTGAAAGATAAAGAGATAGTGACTGTCTAAATTATGTCTAACTTTTGAGAATGACAGTAATTTGAAGCACTGAGAAAGGATTCTGCAGATGAATTGAGGTAAATGTTCAGTATGTATTGAGCATAAAACACAGGTGGTGTTATGTTTGTAGACTATATCTTGTGGATTTATGTAGTCCCAAGTTCTATCCTTGCATTGCTCTCCTTTCCTGCATTTTATAGATCTCTTCTGCAAGCCAGACATAAAGGAAACAGGTACAAGTTGATCCTGGCTGAAAAACATAACCCTCTGGAAAAGGGTGAATGAAAAGGCTGGTTTAAAAGCAAGCAAGCCAAAGTATATTCTCTTTAGATACACTGATTCCCACTTCTCTGTTTCAAGATGAGAAAGCCTGTTTACTGTCTGAATTTTAAAGAGATGCAGCTGCATCCACAGATGTAGAGCTTTTTGCCATCCAGAGTAGAGCACATGAGAAGGAAAGCAGATCCCTAAGCCTAAACTCTCTCTTCCCTGTTCTGCAGCCTGTTTTGCCCAAGCTACTACTTTTCAGCCACAATATGTAAGTGATACAACCTTTATTGCTATCTTTTTAGGGGAATTCCCTAACCACTAGGCAAGATTTTTCAAGAATAACTCTTACCTGAGCACTGTTGTTACTCTTTTTCACTTGTTTGTTAGAAGCCTACCAGGCTTCATATCCCCTTTAGGAAAGCTCAGTAGAAGATAAGTTTTCTATTTACTTTTTTTCATGTTCATTAATTGACTTAAAAAAACTATACTATGTTAGTAAACCTAATCCATATGATATATAGCACATTATTTTTCAGAAAAGCTTCTTTAAATGAGAAAGTTGAGCATGTTTGGATTTTTCCATAGCTGAAAGTATGTATCATTACCTCAGGAATGAAATGGATGTGTAGCTAGAAGTGGAAATAATATATTTCTGACCCTTCCAAATAGAACTTCCCTCCCTCCCACAGGTAGATATTCTTTCCTAACCTCAAAGTAGAACAAAGTTTCCTAGTCTGAAAAGATTTTGCATCATATAATAGCTAAATAGCTGTAAAAAGAGTCTTTACCAGTTTAGAAGCGTTACCAACACATTTTCAATGTTTACTGAAAGTACCACTTTTCTTAACTACATAATAAAAGCCAAAAGTGCTTACTTGAAAAGCAGCATTAAGACCCCTAAAAATTAAATTCCTTATTTTTGCTGATCAATTGAATTTTATTTTCCTTGTTAGCCAAATGTTACACAAGTAAAGAAAGAATCTACTTGTACCTTAAATCAACTTAACAACTGCGACAGTCACTTAAGTGATGTCCCATCTAATACTGCTAAAATTTTTCAAATATCAGAGAAGGAAAATAAGTTTACTTGGTGGGTTGTTGTTTGGTGGTTTTTGTTGGTGTTTGTTTTTTTTTTTGTTTTTGTTTTTGGTTTTTTTTTTTTGTTTTTGTTTTTGTTTTTGTTTTTTTTAAGCAGGATGTATTTATAGTTAGTCTCAAATTTAGCAATCCCAGCTGAGTTTATACATCAACCCACCCCTTCAATTTTGTCCCTATATATTGCAGTAAGATTGGCGTATGGCTTATTCTTTAAGAGATAGAGGGGAATTTGTAGTGGGGAGAGATACTTTACTCTGAAAAAGAAAGGTGGGGTTTTTTAAATTATTTTTTTAGTGAAAGAAGACTAAAAAAAACCCCTTGACTATAGTTTTTGCTCAACTGTAGAGGTTTATTTTCTGAAGATGTGTGTTTCAAGGGTATGATGTAAGTCTGAGATGATTTTTGCCTAATGGGATAGTCTATGACTGGGTTCTTTTGTGTAGAAGTTTAACTGTGTCTTTGCAGGTTTTTTCTAAAGCTTTATATAAATAGAAATGCTATACTATCTTCTTTCTGTGTCTTTAATGAAATAACCACAAGTTGTTACAAAGCTGTAGCATAGATTGTGAGCAGCAGAAAGACAAAAGATAGCATTTGCTCCATTCTTATATTAAATTCTGACTTCTATCAGTAAGGAAATGTGTTTAATTTTTTTTTCACTTTTTAGCAGAAACACAAAAAGCTCTTAGGATGTTTTGTTACTGAACAATTGCTTATAAGCTCACTTTTATAAAGTCTTTAAGAATTGCTAAAAGTCCCTTTTTTTGTAGTTGCTCAGTGTACTTAGCTTGGAGTTTATGAGCAAGTTAAAAAAACAAGAAGAGAGTAAAAACCACAATTTGCATGTGAGGGAAGGTTGTTCCAGATGTTTTGATCTGCTCTTATGAAGTACCTTATGAGATAAGGCATAGGGGAATTTTTATTGATTTGAAAAAAACCTGTTCACGTTCTAAACTTTCAGCCTGTTTTTAGCTAACTACCTGGCACTGATTTATGTTTGAGCTTTATATATGGCAGGTAGTAGCTGGTTTGTACTATTTCAGGGTTTTTTTTGCGTAGAATATATAGCACTTCTTCACTCTTCTCCTGGGTTATTTCTATGTGTTTTAATGAGCATTGGGATATATCCTGATGGCTACCCAGGTGTCTTCATTGATATCTTGAAGCCTTGACTGAAATTGTTAGATTCTTCTAACAGAAGCAAATGGACTTTGGGAGATGGGGAGGGGATGCCTTCCACACATTTCAGCAAGGTGTGACTTTGCTGCCTGTTAGCAAAAGATTTAATGTGTGTCGAGCTAGTTTAGCAGGTCTGAAATCCTAGTGACTAAGGCCACTCTGCAGTCTTGGTGATGTCTGGTGTTGAACATGTGGATTATATTTGTTGCAAGAATGGACAGCTTGAATTTCACTAATTTAAAATAAGAATTGGATGATATCTTAATTTTTTAATGAAAAATCAACTGTCTTTTTGAATTTCCCCCAGTCATAGTGGGGGACCCTTTACAATTATATTCTATACAGGATAAAGACCTGTTCACTGCTAAACCTAGAGATAGTTTTCCTCTAAACAAAATCCTGCCAGTCTAATAACATAATAAAGAGGTTGGCAAAAAGGTAGAGATAGAAGGTGCCTAATGTCACAGAGCAGGTTGAAGTAGAGCCAATGAGAGCACCTATGTTTCCTTAGGTAAGTTAGCTACTAACTGTACTGAGATTTGGAGTTGCTTTCTGCTCCATAGGGGAGGCCCTAATTACTCACCCTGGCCTCCATTGCTTGTGAATTATGAAGCCATCTGTATCTCATGAATATAAATTCTATTCTCTCTGGTGTAGTTATATATAGTTATATCATTAGGGGCATGGCATATTCCATATATAGAGAAGGATAGAGGGACATTCTTCTCGTCAAAAAAAACCCAAGAACAGTTTTCTACCAACACAAATGATCGTGTGTTCAGAAAGATAGATTATTTCATTTTATTCCTGCTGACATGCAATATGTCAATTAAAATATTAACATATTTTTTAATTCTGCAGATTGATTTTCACTTTGCCTTATTCTTAAGTAATTCATCTTTGTTCACTGCCTGAAAGAAATGTGGTATATTTATTCATCCCCTGAGCCAAAAATGGTGACCACTGCATGAAATACTTGCTCCTATCCTCTGCTGTTTTGCCCCAAAACTAACAGTGCTGTCAGCTTGTACTCCTTGGAGACAGGAAGTGTAACAGGAAAAAAATATTTTATATACTGTATAAAGTTATAGATTCCAAAAGTCCTATACCTGGTGTATCCAGGCAACAGGATGCTTTCATTGCAGCTTTCCTACCTGAAAGTCCATCTAAACTGGCAACAGTACAATTGAGCTTTAGCCATTATGCCTGACGTGTGCTATCTTGTGAAACTAACCTGAAGAAGGGGCTGGTTTTGTACAGGCTTTTGCGTAAGAAAGAGGTTAATGATGTGAGAAACTTCCAGGCACTAGAGGAGGAGGCAGGGAAATGGGATTCCTATCTGACACTGCCTGATTTGGGGCAAAGAGGGAGCTTCTCTTGGACCTTGTGTTTTGAAACACTTCCTTTTTGGAGGAAGACTCTCCACTGGTTGATGAGGATTGGGTTAGAAATCACTTGTGCAAACTGAACACACACTAATCCATGGGCCCTGATGGGCTGCACCCACAAGTGTTGAGGGAGCTGGCTGATGTTGTTGCTCTACCACTCTCCATCACTTTTGAAATGTCATGGAGAACAGGTGAGGTGCCTGAGGACTGGAGGAAAGCCAATGTCACTCCAGTCTTCAAAAAGGGCAAGATGGAAGACTCTGGTAATTACAGACCAGTCAGCTTCACCCCCATCCCTGGAAAGATAATGGAGCAGCTCATTCTGGAGATCGTATCTCAGCACATGGAAGAAAAGAAGGTTATCAAGAGTAGCCAGCATGGATTCACTGAAGCGAAGTCATGTCCGACTAATCTGATAGCCTTCTATGTGGTGTGACTGAAAAGGTAGATGCAGGAAGAGCAGTGGGTGTTGTCCACCTTGACTTCAGCAAGGTTTTTGACGCTGTCTCCCACAACATCCTCGTGGGTAAGCTCATGAAGTGTGGGTGAGAAGAGAGGACAGTGAGATGGGTTGAGAACTGGCTGAACAACAGAGCTCAGAGTTGTGATCAGTGGTGCAGAGTCCAGTTGGTGGCCTGTAACCAGTGGTGTTCCCCAGGGGCCAGTACTGGGTTTGGTCTTATTCAACATCTTCATCATGACCTGGATGAAGGGATAGCGTACCCTCAGTAAGTTTGCAGATGATACCAAACTGGGAGGAGTGGCTGATACATCAGAAGGCTGTGCTGCCATCCAGTGAGATCTGGAGAGCTGGGAAAAGGCAAACCTAATGAAGTTCAACAACGATAAGTGTAAAGGAAAGGCTGAAAGCCCTGGGGCTGTTTAGCTTGCAAAAGAGAAGACCGAGAGGGGATTTTGTTAATATTTATAAATATCTGAAGGGTGGGTGTCAAGGAGAAGGGGCCACTCTCTTTTTGGTTGTGCCTTGTGATAGGACAAGAGATAATGGTAGCAAGCTGAAACACAAGAATTTCCACCTCAACATGAGGAAAACCTTTTTCCCTGTGAGGTGACAGAACCTGGAACAGGCTGCTCAGAGAGATTGTGGAATCTCCTTCTCTAGAGATTTTCAAGACCCTCCTGGATCTGTTCTTGTGTGGCCTGCCCTGGGTGTTCCTGCACTGGTGTGGACTCAACGTTCTCCAGAGGTCCCTTCCAACCCCTACCATTTTATGAAAAGCAAGAGAGGATGCAGCTTTATCCCTTTACAGGATATGAAAAAAAGGTCTGTCTCTGCTCTTGTCTGCAGTCCCTTGAAATGTCTGTGCTGCTCCCAAGCCTTTAAACTTGTTTATCAGTGACTCAGAGACCAGTATTGGGCTGACATTTTCCAGGGCAGATTTCTGAAGCTGTGCAGTGAGCTGGCACTGAAATAATTGGCCTAATTTTTCAGAAGTGACAAAGATCCCACCGACATCTTCATTACATCCTGAGACATTTAAGATAATGCCAGGCACCCACACTTGAAAATCCCAGACTTTTGTGTCCCCAGAGATTTTAACTCGGAAGGAATTTGTGAAGATTACTGTGTTCCTAATGCCTTTTGGAATCCTTAAAAGGTTTTGCGAGTGAAGAATAAGAACAGCAGCAGTCTTAAAATACAGTCTTCAGTGGCTCTGTTTACTAACCAGGTCAAGACTTATGCTAGACAATCAGTGATACCATAAACCAGAAGTTTGAGAGGTTAGAATATAGGGGGAGTAAGATCTGCCTGCAGAATTATGTGTGCAAACATCTGCAGGTTCTGTAATAAGCTGCATTTTGAACTATGTGTTATAGTGGTAATACTGACTAGACTTCTCTGTAAATCTCTTTTCAAAGGCATAAGTATTCCCTTTTTCCAGACCTAGAAGCTAATGGGAAGTGACTTGCTTCTAGTGCGAACAGAGCACACTGAACAGATCTGCCTTCTGTCATATTGCAAGAAGGGTATTAACTGGAAATACCAGCAGTGAGGTGGACAACAGATTATCCCCAATTTTCCAGTCGGAGCTATTTATCATGTATGCATGTAGGGTTTTTCCATGCTCACTGAAGTAAATTTTTTGTGTTTTCCTTTGCTTGGTTTGCACAGCTAAGTAGAAACTTCAGAACCTGCATTCTCTAAATCGCAGAATTTTGTTTCCATAAACTACAAGCATAAAACAAAGGATATTGTTTGTAATCTGTCCCATTAGTTTTTATTTTCAAATAATGTTAAATTAATGAACATCTATGCCTATTGCTTTACTCAGCTTGTGTTACAAGGAAATCATTCTTTCAGACATTGGAAGAACTAAGCACAGAGATTACTCAACGGCTAGCTAACAATTTTGATCTGAACTATATCTCACTTTTAAAAGCAATTATGAAGGTTCTTGACAGATGTAATATTCTAGCTGTAATCTTATTAGTAGAAGCAGCAGTGGTAAGAAAAGTTGCAGCCTGGATGAATTTACTGCCAAGGCTAAACTATTTATTTTCGGCAATACTCATTTTTCAAAGAGCAGATGGTTTAATTCTCTGAACCAGCTGCTAATAAATAGAAGAAAAATCAGAGGTGGGGATTGAAAGAACTGTTATCCACCCTTCAAAATTCAGCAGGCTTTAAAGGTATGCAGGCATTCCAACCTCAAGTAATGGATTTTTCTTTTAAATTCTTCAGACTGGAGTACTTACAGCCTCAAGTGATAGAATATAATGAAGTTTGTAAAATGATCACTTCTTTAAAACTATTTTAAGGAAGCAATGAAAATAGTTTAGATGCTTGAAAACTTGGTTTTGCAGCAAAAACATGAGGCTCAGAAGATATAATAAATAACCAATTAAATTGCACCTAGCTCTGGAAAAATGGTAAGGTTTTAACAAATCAGTTAACGGTCAGGCCTGCTGGACATTTACTTCAGTTACTGAAGTGATTCAGTTTCAACTTCAGCCACAATATTTGTTCTGACCTTTCTGGTGGAACCTCTTCAAGCAATCTAGGATATACAGGGCATAATGCAACAGCATGACAGCTGAACCTTGAGAAGAAAGCCCATGAACTTCAAGACCTTAAACTAACGAATGCAACTTCATTGGTTCTAATTCTTCTTAAAAACAACTGCCCAAACCTGGTATGCTCTGATGATAGGATCCAAGGCTTAGCTGCTAGCAGGGATACAATTTGAGGTTTTCTAAACAGATTCTTATTTCCTTTTTATTAGGCAAATAAAAACATCCTGCAGTGAATTCCAGCTGCATCTGTTTGTGAGGTTTGTTCTCTGAATGCTCCCCAGGAAGCCCACACAATGCTTATGATTGTGTGCATTTCATGTCTTGCTCCTGGAAAACAGTAGAAGCTGCCAGAGGTTTATTTGCACAGTGTTTGGGAATGTGTGGTGAGGGCATCAGAGATATGAATGGCTGTTGCACCATCGTGCAGGAGAAATGAATGTTCTGTTGTCTTTGGGCATTTGGTTTTTTATATGATTATAGCAGAGTGCTTTTTATTGTTTGTATTTTTCCCTTCTTTCACTTGTAGGTTGGTTTGGGTTTGGTTTTTTTTTTTTTTTAGAATACTGTGTACTTGATGTCAGCTGGTCCACCACTTTATCTGTTCTTATTTCCAGTTGTGCAACGGTTCAGGGGTAATATGTACAACTCTCTCCAATTTGGCTTCCATTTAATCTTTGGCAAAAATATGGAATAGCTTCCTGAGAATGGTCTTCTGTGGATTCTTGAAAAGTCTGCTGTGTCTTGAATATATTATTATTGACTATTAAGTCACCCAAGATGAGAACTGTCTTGTTTTGAAACCTAAGTCTTTAGAAGCAGTAGTTCCTGACTTGAACTAACTTGTTCCCGAGGTCTGAGTGCTGCTTTGGCTAACAACCAAGTCTGACTGCAACCCTCAGTCTCATTTTGCTCAGTGATAGACCAGGTGGAGAGCAGGCAGGATGTGATCAACACGTGCGTGTGATGGATGAACCCTTGGAACAAGCTCTCCTTTCACCAAACTGTAGTGATTCTGCTTTGAAGCTTCTGTACAACTCACTGAAAAGCTGTAGCACCCCAGTGCTACTGTGGTAGAAGGCATATAAATTCCTTTGGATAACACATTCTGAAGACTCTCAGATCCAAGCAGAAAGTGTATAATGAGAAGGGCTGGTGCAGGGTGTAATGCAGTATTAGGAGCAGTAATGAATTAACCATGACTGAAAAATGAAGCAGGAACCTTAACTATGTGAAGCTGGCTCAGAGTAATTCAGGTAAACTTAAACCAGCCATTTGATGCTGTTCATCATGGTCTAAATAATGACTCTCAATTAATTTATATAAAATCCCACAGCTGTCTGTATATTCCCCAGTACTGTCTTCTGCTATTTTCCTGTGTCACCACACCTCAATCCTTACAGTTATTTCCCTTTGCACCCAAAGCCTCGCAGAAGGTACCAAAGTCTTTTGAATGTTACTACTGATGGCAGCAAAACTGTGAACTATGCTGCTTGCTGCTTTCTGCTTTGTGTCCTGTTCCTCGTGATTTGGTGGCTGACAAGAGGAGGGTATTGTTTGATGCCTGTTAGGATGGCTCAGTTTTTCTTATCCTGTGCTCTACTCTGTTGTGTTGGCAGCCATGGCCTTAGTAAATGTGCACTCCGGCGAACAGAGCTAAGCATTATACATCTGTATATCAGCAAAAATCAGTGTATAATTGGCAATGGTACTACTTGCAATGAAATAGAGCAAGCCTTAAACTGCAAACAACCTTTCTGGAGCACTAATGGTATTTCTATTGAAGCATCACAGATGAAGAAGTAGTCTGCAGCTTCAGGCTTTCCAGAAGTAGTGACATGCAGCCTGTTGGTTCTAATCCCCATTGCAATAAACTCCCTCCATGACACTTTCTTGTTCATTTAATAACCAGTTGTGAAACAGCTTACTAATATAAGATACCTGGCCTTCTTCATCCCCTTATTAATCAAATAATGGACTGGAAGGGAAATGGATGTATCTATTAAATTTTTGCTGAAGCAGAAACAATTAAAATTTTTTGGCTCAGGAACAAAGCAGCCTACTTTACCGTGAATCTTTGGCAATGATGATAATCCATTCATAGTAATGAATAGCACGGCCTGGATTGTGATGCTCTAAAGGGCTGTAGAGGTTCCTTGAGGGTTAGAAGAGGACATGGCCTAAACAATATTACAGAGTAATTAATTATACAGGTAGTTTGAAGATGGTGTAAAAAAAAAAAAGGTAATTTGTATATGCATTTCCAAATAAACATTGTTTCCTTCACCATTTTTCATAAATAGGAAACTGCAATAATTGTCATTACTTAACTCAGGTATTCTCAGAATATTACATCGCAATTACATTGCAGCTTGGACATTTTGTTCATTCCCGTTTGCATCTGATTGGATATTTGAACATTCATGAGCATGGCATAGCTCCTTTTGACTACTTTTTATTTTGCTGATGTAGAGAAATATATAGGAAGCAAGAAAATAGGCTCCTTCATATCACTTTATTCAATAAAATGTCACTACTCAAGAGAAATCTGTACTTGTTGAACCGTTGCCTCAATGGAGTTGAAATGTGATTATGCACTTTCTCGGTCTGAGATCTAAACTATTTACACTTCAAATATTGTTCATAGTGGACTGTGATTCAGAAGCTATATGCTTACTTACAGACCTTGTATGTTTGATTAAATAATACATACAGATCTTTTAATTACACTGATCTTTCTTCATAATTGTTTTAATATCACTGTTATACTTGCTGCCACTGCCTTGGGTCTGTATCCAATAGATTTAGAAATTCCTACTGTATTAATAGTGTTGTTTTCTTTAGAGCAGAGACAGCGCGGATGCCAAATTTTTATTCTCTTTCAGCAAAGAAATAGCAAATGCAGAAACTGCATGGTTCTTGCTGCTCTTTTTTTTTTTTTTTTTTTTTTTTTTTTTTTTTTTTTTTTTTTTTTTTGCCAATAAACCATATGGAAAACCAAGAAATTCCTATTTAGATACTACCTGCACTACAAATCATTTACTTTGTGAATTGCCACCTTTTTAAACAAATAGTGTATCAAAGCATAGGAATGAAAACTTTTAATTCTCTTCTTAGTTGCCTTTCTTCAGTTTAATAATATTCTACCAGGAAGAGTACTTTAGCTTAACCTAAATAACACTTTTCCCTATGGAACATGTGTAAGTGCATCCCTTGATAATAAGCAAGCCTAGTAAAAATAAAAATATTTTCAAGCCCATTAATCTCAGTAAGATCCATAAGCACCAACCTATGTTTCAATTGAATAGAGCAATTTACTCAAATGGCATGTTAGCCCTGCCCCAGATTATTTTTTTATACTTAATAGATTAAGGATGTTTGAGAAGATAACAAAATTTGGATTATTTAGCTGTCAAGAGTTCTGTTGAGAGAGACAAACTCCTTTACAGAAAGGGTCAGTTATGCCATGGTTTCCTCTGTGTCATTAATTGCATCTCTCTGTATCCTGCCCACTTGGATGACAAAACTCATTACTTGTGGAGTAGGGCAGTGACACACCCAAGTTTTAATAGCATCATGGGGAGCTGTGCTGAGAGAAGATTTCAGCTGAATTACACAACAAAGGTTATTTGATTCATTATTCTCCATTTAGGGCTTTCATAGTTGGGCGCCTGTTATAAAAGGAGGAGGAAATTGGAAAGGCTAAGATTGGTTCAAAATGAGTATTGCAGTAGATTAAATTGGGACTTTCTCTGCTTCACTATTCTCAAATGAAGTTTTGAAGCTCTGTGGATAAGTTGGCAGCGCTTCTTTCCCTTCTTCCTGAGAACTAGAAAGAAAAATGGTCTTTAAATTGAGTAAGCCTAATTGCCACAAGGCAGAAGAACACGGACCCGGCAGTAATTTTCACTAACCTACCAGTGGTGAGAAGTGCAGTTTAGAGTGAGTTCTGTGTGAAATTGCACAGACAGACTTCATTAGGAGGAAAGTTCCTGCTGGGTAAAACCACATGTAGTCATTCTTTCTCTGACTCATTTTCTTCCTGTTATTATGAGCACGGCTTTATTTCCCCCACAGTTTTGGCAGTTTTGCACACAGAGCTGGGTTGTGCGTGCGTTTACCTCTTGCATAGCTCGTCTGTCTTTGACCTTCATTTCCCATGGTGTAAATAGGTGTGAAGCAGTTTGCATAAGGGTGAGGAATACCAGATGGAAGGTGGTCATGTATGGAGCCCTCAAGTGTCAGCTCATCTGGGCATTTTTTCTCCTATTTGAGTATTTTGGCCTCTAACCTCACTGGTAAATAGTTCAATGGATTTTTATCCCATGAATTGAGCAATACACAAACCATAACTGAATCTCTGTGGTTTTTCTTTTGTTTGTTTGTTTGTTTTTTTCCCCTCCATCATTAATTTTCCAGAAGAAAATTAGTATTGGCAGAATAGAAATATTTCACTGGATGTGTCAATTTTGGCAATGTTTTTGATAGCAATTTATGAAGACACATCATTTAGGCTTTCTTATTTTGTTCTGATAATCTTTAACTCCCTACTTTATTTAGTTTCAGATTTTAAACACAATAATATTAATCATTACATATTGCATAAGATATGTCATAATTAATTTTGACATTTAATATTTTCAACATGCTCTACGTGAAAAAAGAAAAAAAAGGTATTTTCAGTCTGTGAAGAACATCCGAATGTTCACCTTTGGCTGAAAGAGAACAAAAATAAATGTCAAAATATACAGTACTCCATGGAATATATGGCTGATTTTCTTAACAGATGTAATAATAGATAATATTTCAAAATTACTTCACTGAAAAAATAAACGGCTTCATTTTGCCTTCAAAGCATTACAAAAGATCAGTCATAGATTTTTGTTCTTGTTCATATGCAGGCTTTTTCTTCTTTTCTGTTTATATTTCTGTGATTTGGAGTGTTTAGATAATAATTATTATTATTATTTGTTATATAAAGTGTTTGATTATTATTCCAGTGAAGCACAGGCTTTTTCCTCTCTTTCCTCTTGAATGTCACTGCAGAATGTCTTGACCAGTTTTAGAAGCTATTTTCTTTGGTATTTGTTTTGCAAATTCTTTTCCATATCTGTGTGTATTAATGGTATCAGTTTGAATATTCATCATTTGGTGTCCCAATGTGAAAGTGAGGAGAATTATAAATAAGTTTCCAAGGAGCAGGTAGTGATGCTCATGGTAAATAATGACTAGGATGCCAGGAATTAATGAATGGTGAGATTGCACCTGATCTACATCTGGGTGAAAAACACACAGTGCAGGAGGACAACCACCTACAAATATGCTTGCTTATGGCTGCATACAACCATTGCCACAACACCCTCATGACAAAAGGTTTCTTGGTGCATAATGAGAGAGATTCAGGCTTATTGCAGCCTAAGTGTTGGTGAATCCCTTCAGAGACTTCTTAACTTTGTGGTGAAATAAACTTCTGTTTCGGCTTGGGCAATGTCCTGGAATAAATGTGTAGAAATTATCCAGTGGGATCATCTAAAGGTGGCCCACTGTGTTTCTATGGAAAGATGCAATATCCAGCCTGAGCTGCACTGTTAATTTGAAAAAATTATATGCAGTCCCAGAAATCCTATTGATTTTTGTCTAATGCCTGAAATTCAGTATGGCTCTTACTACCGATGCTTGACAAGACAAAGTAAAATACTTCAGCCCTATTATCAAAGAGCAGATCACATGGCAGCATTTGCCAGTCAGTATCAGGTAGCTTAAGAACTAATATATCCTAATAAAGAAGGTGGGAGGAGAGAAGATGAGTGTGTGAAGCTGAGTGTAGTGAGGAACACTGGGAGAGAAGGCGGTGCATCTATCTCCAGATAGATAATTTTTCATTTCAATATTCTTTTCCTTTGGTGTTGTCTGCAAATGCTGGGGGACAGTTCTGAAATGTGCTGGGTTTTGATCCCATTGTACATTTGGAAAAGCAGGTTTGAAAGTGTTTGCCTAGGTTTAGCATGGATTAAATAAAAGCTGTAATATTTTATTAATATATTGCCACTTATTCATCCTGTTATGAGTGTTAGGCTGTAAAATTCTGTATGGTTTGAAAAAAGATTGGATTAATAAAATGCTACATTAATTTCTCTCTCACTTCTAGGTCAACTTTGGTCAGTTTACAAGCCAAAGAATGCTTTCTGCCATAGTGGTAAACACAGCTGAGATTGAAAGTCAAAGCTGTTGTGGGAAAAAAAAGCTCTAATCTCTTCTCCACATCTTTGCTCACACAGTTACATTATCAGCTAAATTCTTCTTTCAGGCTCTTTATAAATGTTTGTGGTACTTGGATGAAAGAGGAAACTTTTTAATTTTGGAAGGCCAGGTTGTCTGAGCCCCAGAATAGTTTGTGGCTCCTGTCACACATTGATCATTCTTAAGAAATCACAGCTCTGCAAGTGCTAAGGGAAAAAATGTATTTCTTTAGTGAAGCCCAGAGATATGAATCGAAGATACAGAAGAAACAGATTTATTTTGTAAGGTGGTGTGGTTTTTGTCATGGTCCAGTTTTCTGACAATAATCAGAGCTGTCTGCAATATTGCACAAGATAATATCCCTTATAAACTCGGTAGAAAGTTGGTCATTTATCATCAGTTTATCAAATTCCTCTCTTCACTGCTGCTGTACACAGTTCTCATTTGGACTGGAAAACAACAGGACAGGAAGAAGATGGTGTCTCATTTAACTGAGAAAATGGGTTTGGATTGGTTATAACAGTCCCAATATTAGGGGAGAGACTTCTATCACTTTTCTGCATTGAATGTGATAAAATACACTCAAATCACATCTCTATCATGATATAGGCTGCATATCAGCTTTTGCCTTTAGAAACCTTGCATATCAATAAAAAAATATAAATAATGGAGAGATAGAAGGAAATAAGGCAATGTTATATAGCTGAAGATTAAGGTAAAAGTTTGCTTTTGCTTTAGGCTGTGGAGAATTCGTGCACTTCTCCAGTGCAACATGCACATGTGAGTTTTCCACAATTATGAAATAAATAAAAAAAAAGCTTTTCCATAATTATGAAATAAATATGGAAAGACAAGACCTTTCTGTCAAATACTGACTAGGAAAATGGAATGATGCAGTACAGTATTTTCCATAGACCTTCCTTAACTTCAGCATAGATTCTGTGAAGGGATCTATTTTCCTCTTTTAAAAAGTTGGTTGCATTTCACAAGAAGGTATGTGTTACTAAGATAATATGCTTTTTCCCAAATGTCCTATTGTGCTTTTAGCCATTTGCATTTCTGATAGCTTAATGTAGACAATTTGCTTCTGAAATTAATGTTTCAGATGACTTTCATTAAAATCATTCCATATAATTATCATTTGTTTTTATCTAATTATATAATCTTTTAGTTGTCCCTTGAAAAAAATTAGCTCATTATCTCATCGCTGTGATAATCCAGCCATAAGCAATTTTTGCTTTTTTTTTTTTTAACCTTGACTTGGATGCAACAAAACAGCTCTGGAGGATCCCAGTTCTGGCATAAGCTGTGTCAGGGTTTATAAAACATCAGGGAACTTCTGGACCTGGAGAAGTAATGGAAAGATATTTTTGGTTTGAGCATATCTACATCTCCAATTCAGGTCTTGGTTTCTTGGGGGGCAGGTGGTGCACATGGGAAATGCAGGACATTAGTTAGCCCTTTTCTGTATTAATGTGGACAGAAAGCTAGACAAGCAACATCTTTGAATACAAAACAGTAAGAAAAGGCAGTGCCAGAAGGTGTGAAGTAAACAGCCTTGTTAAATTCTCACCACCTAGAAAATTATGAGCTCTTCCATCTCCATCTTCAGTTTTAAGAAAATGGTGAAGTTCCTTGGAAATACGACTTTTTCTTTGACATAAGTGAGGAGCCAGTCTTTGAAATAACCATCTCTGCACTTCTCTTTATTTACTCTTTTGGCAGGATTGATCCTTCATTAAAAAATGAAAGTTCAATTCATTCTATGGGCTGCCAATAACCTAAGCATCGAGACAGTGCCCTTTTGTAAGCTTCTCCAAAATGAACAAAACACCCCATTATTTACAGTCTCAGTTGTTCTAAAGCTGTCACAGCATGAATTGACATGAATTGCATCCGAAGGACCTTGTATTAAGCGAAGACCAAGAGCAGATCAAAAAACATCTCCTTTAAAAATTAAGGGTTTTTTTGTTGTTATTATTTTGGGTTGATTTCCCGCCCCCCCCCTCAGCCTGAGCTGCAGTGTATAAATTAGACTTGAGCAGACTTCCTACTGTTCACACTTATGTTCAGTCTGGGAACAGCAGGAACTTTCACCTTCTCTGGAAGTTGGCTGCTGCACAGTTGTATTTAGTCCATGATTTTGTTGGGTTTGTGGGAAATCTGCTTGGATCATGTTCCCTCTTCTTTGTCCAAGCAACTGAAGGACCTCTCCTGCTCCTGTTCATTCTTTGTGGTGTTCCAAGCCACACAGAACTAGTGGTCCTGAAATGATGTTGGCCAGGAATCTATCCTGATGCCTCTCAGTGCCCCAGACCTTCAGCAAGTTTCCTTTGGATTATCTGGAAATCTGGTGACCTTAAGGACATTGGAAAAAGTAATGCAATTAAATAGCATTGGTGTAACAGACCCCTATGGAGCCAAGCCAGCACTGCCTCCTCAAAACTACAGATTCTTGTGCTGTATGTTTCTCTGTGTGCTTTTGTGACAGTCTGAGGGAAAACAGGTTTTTGAAGACTGCTAGAATGAGACTTGGAAAAAAATTGTATTTCTTCCCACTCTTACGTCAACCCTCTCCAGACAGAGGTGAAACACAACTGTTATGACTTCTGCCCTTTGTACAACAGCTTCAGTTCGAAGAAACCACTTGGGTGTGGTACTATCTAAATAACTATTTCATTATTTATAACATGCAAAGCCTGGTTACATCTACAAACAGCTGTTCTGGCATGTTTTTGAAGTGCAGAATTCAGTGAAGGCTGCAAGAGAGCTTATAAATCATTCAGAGGCAGACTACCGAGCTGCCGGTGACTATAGGAGCCTTCCTGATCTATTCACCATCCTCTCCCTCCTGTGCCCAGCAGTTTTGTTGCTGGTTTTGCCATTCTGTCATTGAATTTGTCCTCAAAACTAAAATTTTTATTTCTTCAGTCAGAAGCTCATCTAGGCTATATTGCAGTGCAAAGCAAAATTTTATGCTGGAGATCTTTCAAATGCTCAGAAATGTGTTGGTTTGGGTTTTTTTATGACAATGCTAGCATAGGGGGAGCAAAGCTAAAAGAGAGCAAACAGGTTCATAAAGTACCACTGTATTAACTACTACTGAAATATTAAAGTGAACAAAATATTGGTGAACAAAAGTCTTAAGGAATAATTTAACCAAAATTTGGTTTTGCAAACTTCTGTTACTAGCCTAAATAAATAAAAACTAGGGTATAATATATAGAGTATAATTCTCTGATCATAATATTTTTCCAGAATTTTTTGTGAAGGAAGAAATAAATTGTACAGCATGTTCTGAATATTAGAAAGCACTTCCTCACTTGATCAGAAGCCAGTAATAAAAAAAAAAAAAACCCCAAACTTATAATAAGCTAATTTCAATTCAAAATGAACTCATTCCTATGCTGGCTGCTGAAAATGCATGAGACAGGCATTGTAGTGGCAGAAGCAACTTGGATTCTACCTTCTGCCTGTCGGCCCCCAGAAAATATCCAAACTGAAATATTTCAAAACAATGGTTTTTTAGAACAAAATTAACAGCTGTTACAGTATTGGCCCATGGCATCTTCTGGCCTGTTTTCTGAATTTCTAATCCATTCAGAGTCCTTTTAAAAAGGTTAATAGGCACAAATGTATGTGTAAGATTCCTAATATTGTGTATAAAATACAAACATTTTGTAAGATGCTAGGAGATAATATTCTATACCAGAGTGGGGTGTGGTGTGTCTGCGTGTCACACTTTTTGGTGGAATAAATCAAGAGACCATAGGAGAAAAAAGTGAAATAATCCCATTGAAAGGTGTGGATTTAGCTGTTGTCTGTATTTGATTCATGTCTGAAAGAGCAGGAAAAGGGGCATAAATGTACTTAAAAACTGTGCATTGAATTCCTCTCTCTAAAATATCATCTTGGATACTAGTAGCTAATCCTTTCTAAATTGCAGTTTGCCTCTGAACAAGCTCTTATACCTGTGAACCCAACAAAGGGGCTAACTATGTTATAGTTTTTCCCAAAGGACAAACTTTGCCCGGACATCCCCCAGAAGATCATTTGCTAACTCACACTTAGGTTTCCCACTCCCCACCCTGATGTATCCCAGGGTGGGGGTAGAACTGATTTTGGTATCCCCTCTCAAGGGGCAAGCTTTTCTAGTACAATATATCTGTGATTATCTTTCACAATCTCAACACCAGTATGACCTTGGTGTGACAAAATAGTGCAGCTGAAATTCATCACTAGACCTGCTGCTGTACAAACCCCAGTATATCTAAAAGACGGTACTAAGCAGCTTTGCTAAATATTACCCTCAAATGTGAGCTGGTAAAGAAAATATCTGCCTTCCCCTATCAAGAAAATGTAAATTTTTCATGGAAAACACATGCTTTGTCATAAAATTGCCAAGATTGGGGTAAAAAAAAAAAAATTGTTGCTATTCCTTCTCTGTTCTCATACTTCCAAACTGTTTTGAAGGACTTTTTTCTTTCCATATTTAGTGCTGCAACATTGACTTTAAAGGATGGGGTTTAGAAGTCTTGTGGCAAACAAAAAATGAATATATTAACTTATATGGTAACATAGTCTATTAAAATGTTAGCAAGACTGTACTATAGGGGAGAAAAAGTAGCTGGAGCTTATTGGATTGGATTGTAATTACAATCAATGATGAAAAAGAAAATACTTTAAGTGAAAAATTTATACCAGATGTCTCTTCCTCCTCCCACTTGCTCCAGACGGTGTTCTCCATTGCCCTTCACCTACCTGTCTTTCCCATTTAATTCTGGATGCTTTTCAGTAGATACTAAATAGCTAATTTTTCTAGAGCATTTGAAAATCCAATTTGTTATTCCCAACAGCCTCAGGTTTTTCAAGCTAAAGATGGGCTAAAACTGATTATTATTTGCTAAGCCAGTAATGGGAAAACTGATTTTCTGTTAGCAGCACCAGTTTACTCTGTTCAAGAAGAAGAAAACATTGACCTTTCTACCTGTCACCATGAAGTGAGTCACGGCTGAGAAATATTTGAAGCTGATGTGCACTATTTGCAAGATAAATCAGTATTGCAAATCGCCCTGTTTTATTTTTGTCTTAGTACCTCAGATGGGCCTCAAAAAGTGCCTCAGGCTTCTCCTGTCTCATTCAATTACTCACTAGGCCCAGGCACACTCTCTCAAAACAACTTACTAGACTGTTTCTTGCTGTTAATGTGAACTGAGATGCCACGGCCATGACCCACACAGGCACAAGATGTTAGCTGGGCACTGGGGAAATCTGCTGAGACAGCAAGAAAATCTTCCTTGGCCCAGTGGTGGGGTAGGCATAAGTCCCATCTATGTCCCCGTAGTTCACACTCAACCTTGCCTGTGTATCGAAGTGACAGTGGGTGAGGAAGCTGAGGGATGTCATGGCTGGCTGTGGATGCTACTGCTGTCATCTCTGACTGGGGAACAGAGGCCTGTTTTAAGAAGGGATAAACAAAATGGCTAATTCTGCCAGAATACAGCTGGGTGAAAATTTGGGCAAAAAATAGCAAAGAGAACAATTCACAGTGCCAGCGCATGCCTAGAACAAGCCACCACACACAGGAGATGACAGAGTCACACTGCTGTATCTCTAACAGATCTGAGCAGAGCATCCTGGTAGACCTGGAGTAAGAACCTGGCTCTGAAAGTGTGAACTTAGAACCCATAAATGTTTTGGTGAACCTGCTTTCCCACTCCTTGCTCCCAAAATCTGTGGTGTTAAGTGCGACTCGATGTGCTGAAGTTTGAAAACTCCTACTCTAGACAAGATGAAGGATTCTTTGCTTATTTTCTTCTAATTCATCTTAATTGCAAAGTATTGGGTATGATATTAAGTTTGGCTTGAAACTGGTGGTATGGTAATGGTTTTAATTTCATCTCTCAGCTTGAAGACTGACTTGTAAACATTAGCTGACAGGCATATCTTTCATCTCACTGATAGTAAACCTATCTGTCAAAAATCCCAATTAATATTCAGAGAGGGAGGAAAAGTAATGCAATTCAAATTAGGTTAAATCATTTGAGTTAGGATTTGGAAGTTCTCCCTTTGAATATCTTAGATATTTCTTTAAGGTATTACTCTGCACGTATGATGTCCGACTGCAGTGAAACGGTGGCAGTTTGATCCCTGCCTTTGTGCCTCTAGAAAGAAGTGGCTGGCTCAGTTTTTTGTTTTCTCTGTCCTTGTTCCTGCTCCTGCCTTGCCAGTCAACAGCTGTGCCTTAAGCTATGAAGCTACTTGTTTCTTGGTGTATGTCATTCACTGCTGTATTTATCATTTGCTCATTTCTCTCAGTGAAAACAAATATTTTCTTTCCGCACATTCCATTAACTGTAGATATTTCAGAGTTTATTATTTACATTTTAAAAGACATGAAGTCAAATACCCAGCAGGGCAGCAAACACTGTCTTCACACTTTAAGGAATGTTTTCCACATTCACATGCTAGCTGGCCTTCACAAATGAATCTGTGCAGGCCCCCAAAGGCACATTAGAATAAACACATTGTAATGCCATTTGAACGTGTCGTTGTGACATGCACAACAAACTCAACACATTTTGCCTAAATGGATATATTAAATACATTTTTATTGATATTTCAGTTATCATTTGTATTAATGTCTTCACTTGAAATTTATGGAACTCAGTATTCAGGTCTTAATTTGACAGTATGCAAAAATCTTTGTCTTAACTTCACTTTCCTTTTGAGCCAGGCATTGCTCACTTTTATGTAGGAGAACTACCAAAGAGTTTTGATGACTGTGAATCTGAACTGGTACATTTGTAGCTGGAAGTAGCTAGACTAGAAATGCAGAAAATGCCTTGTCCTCCCACTTCTAAGAGCACAGAGAGAAGCACAACTGTCCATGGTTTTCCCCAGCCTTAACTGAAGCTTTCTGACAAGTGGTTGTTTTGCAATAGTGTATCATGACTAGAGCTATATCTATATCCATGTCAAAAGTGAAAGGCTGTTACAAAAAGCCAGTATCACCCAGCCAATGATACAAGCTATGTGGCATTGAATAAGAAATGACAAATCGGTGCCCTTAAGTTTGTATGTCTGCTATCTGCACAAATGGGGCTTGTTTGAATGAAATCTCTGTAAATGAAAGGAAGGGAAATTAACTATTTACTCTTAAGTGGCTTTTCTTGCTATAGGAAAACTGCTGGAGTGTTTTAAAGTAGTCCAGGAAATAGCATTAAAACATATTTTCTTGAGTGGTACAGGTGTTAGGTTTAATTTAAAAAAAAAATCCTTAACTTTGATGTCTATAAAATATAGACATAGTCATCATGATTCTTATATTAAGTGTGATAGAGGAGGGCAACATGCAAAGCACTTGTTTGACCTGCTTCAGAGTTCGTTAAGATCAAATGAATACTTCTCTGTGACTTCAGGCGAGATTAAGCACATGAAAACAAAGCCAGTCCTTGTGCAAAATTTTAAATATTTCTAGCAGAAATTTCTGAGTAGGAATGTCAGAAGCTTAGCTTCATCTTTGCTGCTGCTACCTTTTTTCTTATCCTTTTGGTTTTGGTGATCTCTAAAGGTCAGCAACCTGTTACAGCCGGGCCAGATTCTGCATTACCTCTGCAAATATCACAGATGGTGGCATTTCTAACCCATAGATGTACTGTTGCAAACCTTTTCTGTGCTCTAGTATTGTGATGTTCACATTGAGTACAATGTTCTAGCTTCTCTGCTGTTTGTCAGGGAACTGGTTAAGTTGCCTAGTTCTCATTTTGCATTGTATTTTTCTGGGCAAGTTTTCCAGGCTGCAGGTCTCACGCAACTTAATCAGCAATCTATTGCCATTTTTCCAAGGTGAATTTTGCTCACGTAACCTGTTAATGTCATTGGGCAAGGAACCAGTCAGCTCAGCCCAGAGTTTTTTAGTACATGTCCCTCTGACAAGACACATGCAGTTCTTGGG
This sequence comes from Megaceryle torquata, assembly GCA_024611175.1. Lineage (NCBI taxonomy): Eukaryota > Metazoa > Chordata > Aves > Coraciiformes > Cerylidae > Megaceryle > Megaceryle torquata. The sequence goes on along the minus strand of JANIJG010017684.1, from coordinate 19,039 downwards.
ACTTTTTATCTTAATGCACCATCAGTCCAAGTGTGTGTCCTTTCTGATGCAGAGCTACTATGTAAAAGGTTCTTGCTGTGCAGCTTTTTATAATGATGACTCTGTGGATGCACTTTTTCTTACCTTCTTACTTGCAGCCGTATTTCAATGCTCTTAGGTGAACCCAAATCTGTTATATAATAATACTTTGTTCAAGTTCAGGAAAAAATTATACCTGGCAAAATGATGACAGAGGTAACAAATTGTCCTTCTTTGGAACTAAATAAAGATGATAATTTTCTTCATTACTGTATCTACTCTTGATATAATACATGATTGTTTTTAAACAAAGGTGGAGGAAATATAAGCCCATTCTATACCAAGTTTTAAAACTTGTCTGTCATCCACTGAATAGAAAAACTGGGAACAGTAAACACCTGTATTTCTACATTCTATAGCTTCAATAAGTTCATATACTGTATTACAAAGAGCTTTTCTATGGACTGATCTCTGAAATCATACATTAGTACATAGGTAAGCTGGAAGATAAAGCAAAATCTTGCTCCACTGAAAGAACTTCAATTTGCATGCAAATTTGTTGAAAGATGGATTCAAGAGGGGGGAAAAAAAGGTAGATCTAGGTATTAGGCAAAAAGCATTTATAGCTGGCATTAATAATGTATAGTGTCCCCTAATGTCAGAGCAGAGAACAGGTGCACTTCCAATCTGTAAGGATGAACTGTTTTAATAATAATAATGGTTTCATACAAATGAAAACAGTAATTGATCTAATTTACATTAGCATGTAAATTATTCATTAGTGAACTGCATAGAATAAAATTAGACTAGCCAGCGGAAAGAATTATTATTTGTCTGTGTGTGTTCCTGCCCTCAGTGCGTGATATTTGCTGTACAGCTGGCAAATTCTTAAGTGATACACAATTTCAGCAAAGAGCATCTATGCAGATGATACACATGAAAACAACTATCCAAAATGTCATTATACTTTGGTAGAGACTTAGCAGACCTTCAGTGCTGGTTTGCATCCATTTGTATCAGCCCTTCTGCTCACTAGGTGTATGGTCTTTAGGACTCTAGTTCTTTCCTGTGCTGCTTTGGCAGAGATTTGGAGCAGTGAAAACAAGCAGGATACCTCTTCTGGGTCATAGCTCCTAAAGGATGTTATCAGAAGAGACAGTTTTAAAATGATGCTTTCTCCAGGGACCTTCATACTGCATCCAACTTGCTGACATGTTAGAAATAAACAATAACACAGTGCTTTTCTGTTGAGCTTTTCTTCAGAGATCTCAAAGGGCCTTGCATAACATTCTCATGCACTAAAAGCCTACTGAGATAATTTCATGCATCACTAAGTAAAGCAAACTGGGGAGTGGGCTGCAACAACTCTTTCACAGACAAGATTACCAAATGGCTTTGGGAACAGAATGCAGAAGACTATCATATCCAACTGAAACTGTAAGGCTACTTAAATTGAACATAATTACATGTAATACAGTTTTCCCAGAGCACCAAGAGTAGCTACAGATGCCTCCTGAAAAAAACATCACTACAAGAAGCGATGCTGCGAGGCTGAAGTGTGGTATGTTTCGTGGAGGATTCAGTTCAATGACTAAACAAAAGCTTAACACACTTGTCTGTGAGGAAAGCCATGAAAACAGGGATTAGACTAAGTGAGCCTTGTGCACAAGTCTGTGATTGTCAGAAGTGCTCTAAATTAATCACATTAAATCTTTGTAAATGGACATTTTTTTCCCAGAAAAGTTAATGAAATTAAATAGATTTAGGTGGTGTCTCATAGGATCCAAAAATGCCAGACTGTACTAATGATAAAACATCTTGGTTTACATTTCTGATTTTTACAAAAGTGAGTAAACTTGATTGAGTTTTAAGTGGAAAATCCCCCTAGCTAAGCTTTCAACTTAAGTCCTTATGTCCTGGCAGGGGAATCCATCAGCTAATGGGAAGGATATATGGGTGTTGCTTTTTAGACAATATTAAGTAAAACTCTAAAACCAGAGGCAAAATAATCCAGCAGATAACATGTAGGGGTATGTGGTGAAAAGCTTCTTGCAGTCAATGTTGAATTTTCTATGCTCAAATTGAGTATAGTCATTTCAGGTACAGTTAGAAATACTAAGATTGAATTTTCTTCCTCTTTATTCCAGAAATGACTCGTAGAGAGCAGAAGTGAACTATTAGTATTTTTCTGAATGCTGTTGTGCTTCCTTTCATTGGGGAAATCTTGGAAAGAAGGGTGACTGCATACATGTTAAGGACAGATGCTTTAATGGGACTTAATGTGTGTGCAGCATAAAGTACTTATGAGCACAAGGCAGCCAGCCTGGAGTTACTGAAGCCTCCAAAGTTTCTATAAGGTACAACAAGTTTTTTTGCAGAAAAGGAAGATCTAGGAAAAACTCTGTGTCAAACCTACCCCCAAAAACTGTTTGTCCTTCAGCTCTTTGAGCAAGTTTCTAGCCCTCTCCATCACCCATGGTTTCTTCAGAAGTTTGGAGCTGAATTTCTGCTTCATTGTGCTCTGACAAGTGCCTTTGGTTTTGTTTCCCCTTGCCAGGATTTAATCCACTGAGTGTGATTATTAGATTTGCCAATAGGATTTTTTGATCAAGATTTTGTCACTTCTTTTATGGGTTGAGTGGGTTGGTTGTATTGTGGGTTTTTTGGTTTTGGTTTTGTTTTTTTTTTTTGTTTGTTTGGTTGGGTTTTTTTATTGTTTTTTGGGGTGTTTTGTTTTGGTGGTTTTTTGGGGGTGTCGTCTGCTTGTTTTTTACAATTTACTACAGGTACATTGGTCTCAGTTTACTCTTAACCTCACCTCCAGTTTGTTTCAAGCAGCACAGAATGAAACACAAACTCAAATATAAAATTATTTCCATTCCATTACTTCTTTGCTAAATTGCCTGTGATTTAAATTCAGAAATTGCAGTGGGCCAAATGCTGTTCCTACAATAACTTTTCTGGTCTTGTAAAACAACAGAGAGCAGTTTGATCCAGTTTCCTTCTTGTTAATCACCATAATGGTAAACAAAACCTAATGTTATGAATGCATTAAAAGTAAATGAAAAACAGCACTGGAAAGTAAAGTGCTGGGTGGATGCATTTGCTCATTATGTACTAAATAACCCACGCAGTTAATGCCTTCGCTGGCTAATTGCTTTGCTTTCTATTTTAGACCAGAAGAAGTCAAGTTTGAATATAAATTGGGGTGCCGTGTTTGTCATATACCATTTTTTATGACTAATTAACTTTCTTTTGCATTTATACCACCAATGCCAATTGAACTTCAGACTCACAAGCACCATTCTCTCAATTTGAGAACACATTTAAAATTCCAGCAAGGGATCAAAGGCGATCTGAAATTGATTATTGTCTGTTACACCAGTACTCCAGATCACTAGAAGAGAAAAGTGGTTTTGCAAAGATTATTTGTTGTGCAATCACTCTCGGAGCACTCTACTATCTGCAGAGCAACCTAATGAAACATGGACATGTTTATGAAAGATTGTAAGAGATCATTTCAAGCATTCTAGGTAAATCTTTCTATTTGGTACATTAATTGCTCATGTACAACAGCAGTGGGAGTTGTAAAAGAATTGTTTTGTTATTGAAGATTCATTTTCAGATAGGATGGATTTTGTTTTCTTTTTTTTTTCCCCTGTAAATGTCCACGAAGGTAAGCTGAATTACTGCAGATGGTCCAGCCTGGGGGAAATTATGTATTTTTAACAAATTGTAATTGCAAAACACATTTCCATGACAGAGTTCTTGCACCGATCATCATTTGAACATACTTTCTTGCTTTATTGAATATTTTGATAACTATGTTTCGCACCTATACATGCAGAATGTTGACAGTCCTTTCAAATATGCTAACAGCAAATGCTCTCCCACACACAATGTCTGAGTTTTGTAACTGGTGAGTTTTGTTAACTGAGTGGAGAGTTTTTGCCCAAGTAGGGGCTCAGTCTCCAGCAGCTCGGGAGCTTGGGGAGAGGCAGTGTCATCTGGGGAGTAGCAATCAGTCTGATGCAGGTTCCTTTTATTCTTGAGCAAATCAATCTCTGCTCCAGGTCACACTCCGATAAATAAGGAAAGCAACAACACCTTGTCTGTGCTGGGTGTTTGCACTGATTTTAAACCCAGAATATAGGCCAGTGTAGTGTATCCTGAATTAGCCTGACAATTTTATTTTTTCTGAATCTCCCTGGGAAAGGAGGGACATATGGGGGGGAAAGTGAACTTCTTTTCTTCTGTCTAGTTGAGTGCTAGCTAAATTCCAAGATAATCTGTGCCGAATATTTCCAAAGAATCTGGATCCTTACAGAGGACTCACCAACCTGTCTTGGTGTGCAGATGTTGCAGTGACTGCATGCCAACTTACTGACATGTTTTCTTTCTCAGACTGGGTTACTAAGACAACAGCTCCACTTGATTCTTTAAAGCAAATTCATTATTTGAATGAACATAACAAGCCCTTCTGCCACTCCTTGCATTTCTTCAGTCATTTTTAGCTCTCACATTGCCTCAGGGTAGTTGCAGGGTGCTGACTTGTTAATTATATAGTCTCTCTATTCTCTGAAACTCCTAAGAATATGATGGCAGATGCTGCTGTGCTAGTTCTCATTTAGAATTGGTATAGGATGCTGGTGTAGGACAACTGCACGATGATCACCTTTGGCCTGAAAGGCAAGCGCTGGGTTTCTGGTACATATTCATGTACATATTCATCAAAAGAATATAGCAGTATATTGTGGCTTTAAACTATTGAGATCAAATTCAGTGCAGCATGCTGATCCTTGTGACATGCACTGGACTGAGAATCAAACAGGGGGATGAGAAGGAACAGGTTTTCCTTGAGAAGAATTTTAAGTGTTCTAAAATAATATACATTAACGGTCATTAAGTAATCTAGGAAGGTAGATCATTACAGAACATGAGCATTACTACAATGCTGTCAGTGGTCTGTGTAATGTATCAGAGGGGTGGCACAGATAGGTTTAAAATTAGTACTTCCAAGATTTTTCTGACTGAGCGGTGAAACAATTTTGCTGTCTTTATTTCTTAATTTGTGGCACTTTTCAAAAAAAGTGCTGAACAGGAACTTCCTAGAAATTTGACTATTGCTATAAATCTTGCATTGAAGGTGCTCCAATATAATGAAGATGGTTGGCAGTAGAAAACATGAAGACAGGGAGAGAGGTTAGATGAAAACATCCTAATCACATAAATCATTACTCCAGAGCAAAATGTAATGAGCATTTTTTAAACCATGAGCTGTCTGCACTGTGACATCCATTTAACATCATACCATCATGCCACACTGATAATTTGTTAACTTTAATGAAATCCTCCTCCCCCTTCACATCACCCATGCTTTTGATTAGTCTGAAGGCATCACAACAATACTCAGTATTGATTTCCCTATAAAGACGGCTTCTCGGTCCCCATGGATAAATGTGGGAGCGAGTGACATTTGTGACCGTGTGGATTTCAAATTAATGGGCTACTCTGGTATGACTAAAAGAAATGATAGGTACCTTGTGGTGTTAATCATTTTGTGACAGTCTGTCCTAATTGCACCGTTTTGAAATCTCTATAGAAAATTCAACTTTCAGGGTTAAATCATCATATTGCATATCATCCATCCTCAGTGACGTCCATGTTTTCAGTACAAAATGTTACATAAAAGTGGTGCAGAAGAGCAGATGCTGCACTGAAGCATTTTCCAGGTTTTGCATCATCTTTGACTTCTGAGGAAACATAAACAAGCTCCCATACAGAATGTGGGGATAGAAATGCCTTTGCAGTCGCAGGTGAAAAACTGGAGCAAAACTAGAGAAACATTTTTATTTAGTAATGGCCTCATTTGAAAGAATGATTGCAAGAGAGGAATCTGTCTGAGAGGCCATATTTATCCACTTGATGCATATGTGTGTTTACTTACATTTACATAGGAAAAATAGTCTGACATGTTCAGCTTTTACTTCCCCATAGGGGAAATATAAATATCCATTTAGCTAAATAAAATATAGCCATCTTTGTGATTGCTAACATCTTTTCCTCCCGATCTCTCATTTATAACTTGTTCTTGAATACCAAGGATGTTGATCGCTGGAGTCTTGTTAATTCCCCCATGGGAATGGGGCTTTTACTGACTTCCAGCCTTATCAGCAAGGAGACAAATGAAGCACTTTGTCCTATTGTTTTCTCTTGTCTTCAATGAATTACAGGTTTGATGCAAATCCCATTAAACTCTCAGTGTGTGTTGGATTATTTTCCTATTGCAAAGCTGCTCTACTTTCCTTCTGCTAGCTGTTAGGAAGAGGTGAGAGCCTCCACCACCTGTTGTCTGAGCTTGATGTCATGTTCCTAATGCTCCTTATCCACTAGCCAATGTTGTTTGCAGAACTGTAGTAATGCCACCACAGTGAAATCATACTAAAAAAAGTGACTTAACATTTTGCTGGCACTTCAGTACCTGTAAATTGAAAAAATAACCCAAACTAACCCCAACACCCCCAACAATTTACCTATATGGCACAAGTACTGTGAGCTTCACAGAATGGTGCAAAGGATAACTCCTGTGCAGATATATACATACACATGTATACAGGCATTCATATCTCAGTACAAATGGTGCTTTTAACTGCCTTGTACTTTTTATCTCGCAGTGATTCATGCAAGATGTTCTTTGTAAGGAAACATGCTCTGAAGCATAAAATAGGCATGTCTCCCTCATGAGATATTACCACCAGGACCTCACAGTGTGCTGGATGAAGGAAGTGCACATTCTTTTTCCCCTGTGCAAACTCTGAATCAGCAAGACGTTTGTTTGCACTGTGGCTCTGTGGTGGCAGATCCCATATGTTGTCTCTCTTTTTGGCTCTTGCTTTCAAATGAGGTGCTATGCTGAAACCAGAAGAGGCTTTTTAGACCACAAAAGGGCAACACCATTTTTGTGGGAATTTGTACCAGTTTTCACAGGGTAAGGTCAGGACAAGAACCAAGATTCCACAATTTAATGATGAAAAAATAATGTTATTAGGGTGACTGTTTAAAGGAAATACAGCATGAATTGTCTATCAAGAAATAAAGGGGAGCCACAGACAGTTTGGTTCCTGTTAAGTTGCCTCTGGAATACTAGAGGTGGTCATTTGTATTCTCACAGGTCTTCTAACCACAAGCACATGTAGGAGGGGCTGGCAAGAGTAGCTGTGGGACTGTAAGCATGCCACTACCAGTCAAAACCTCCTGAGCAGCTCAGTTATTACCTGCAGGGGCAATAGGGGTTTTCCTGGAATTTGGATAAGAAGAATGGTTTGAATCCAAGGCCAGCAAGTCCGTACACTGGCCAGAGCAGGTGGGGGAAGTCTGTACACACACCATAGGGAGAGCAGTCACGTGTCCCTGTGCTCTCCACTACAAACTGGATGGCAGGGGTGGACTTGGAGTGAAACACAAAGCATTGGGGAAGGCACTTCTGCTTGCTGCTACAGGGTGTCAATGGAAACCCAATAAGGCAACACGTTCTTATGTGATAGCTGCCACAGACTAAGTCAGTCTCATTAGCACACCATTAAGTTTTTAACCCTTCATTGGGTTAAGCTTCAGTAAGCAACAAAGAGTATTTTTCCATTCAGCAATAGAGACAGGAGACGTACAGTACATGATGCTGTTTGTGGGTTATCAATGGAATAGAGCAGGGAATGTTTTTACTTTCACACCGCAGATACTGGGTTTTTCCTTCCTATTAATGATTAAAAGAGCAAGCATCAATAGCTGGTGTGATAGTGAATAAGAGTTACAGAGAATTAATGTGAAGCACAAATATGATTTTTGGACTGGTTGTTTTTTAATTCTTAACTTTACCACAGTCCATGAAGATTGACCAGATCTATAATGCTAAGGAACATCAAACTGGATAGTTCCATTGAAACTGCAGTGGCTATATCTGCCAAAATACTGCTTTTGTCTGATTTTTCTTTTTTTAAAGGTAATTTCTCACTGCTTCAAAAATTTTCGTCACTGAAAGACTTAGGAGTTCTAAGCAGTAGTGTAATATTTGCTCTTATCTGCCTGTTATATTCATTCTTACTTGCTTTGAGTGAATTTGTCACATATTTTGTCATTACCATTAACCACATGAAATCTCTAAATGAAATGTACTGCTGACATGGTCATTTGCAGTTATTCAGTTTCAATTAAGCAGATCTTTTTAATAAACCTGAAACCCTCTTTCAATCTTATTTTTATTTTCAGAAGCAGCCTTTAGCTTCAGCATACTGGATTTTGGGTTCTAGTTCATCAGTTTTGAACAACTTTTTTTGCCAAATATCTTTAGAAATATTGCAAAGTTCACAAAGGTAATTGAATTTTTTTTTTTATGTGTTGATTTGTATTCTTGAACTATTACTTTATTTCTGCCCCATTTCATATATTTATCTGTAAAAATATATCCCGACTCAATTCATTCTTTGCATTAAGTTAAAAGGAATGATTTAGTTTCCATATGTGCATGCACACAAAACTTACAGTATGACATTCTTGCATGGAAAATGGTTTTGTTGGTCAAAGAGCTTTTTACATGTAGTGCGGCTGTTCACGTGGAGCTACCTTTGGGAAATGAAAGGCAGCAGGTTTTCTTGGCTTTATGGGTTTCTGTTGTCTGTACATGAGGTTGTACAGTGTCTTTCACCATCCTATGCAGGTAAAAATTGCTGTCCTAATGTCCTTGTAGTCAAGGTCTCAGACAGCATTGCCTCCTGTCCCGCCCCTCTCCTCAGATGACAGAGGAGACAGAGAAGGGGATGGATGGACCCTGTTATTCCTAGTGATGGACCCATGCTCTCAAAGTAGCATTTCCTTCTTTGTGTCCCGGACCATGTCTCATTTCTGATCATTGTCCAGTTATCAAGCTTGTTGCATTGATGGTTTGTGCTGGTATCTGGGCTGTGAAGTGGGGCAAGTCTGGGTAGGGGTTACCTCCCAGTGCCTGTTTGCTGGGAGAGCAGCTGGGCATTTGACTCACATCAGCCTTAGGAATGGCTCTGCATGCTCCTGGCTCTTTTAAAGCAGTTGATTACTGATAAACTTTCTCTGAGACAAATTATATTTTGTTTAGTCCTGATTTTTTTATGTAGATGCGGCTTGCATGCAACTGTGTGTGCATGCTTTCTTGTATGCTTTCTGCTGCCTTAAAGATTGGGCTGCATTTTACACTGTCTCAGTTATTAATGGCTGAAAAAGTGCACACAGAGTTTAGTGCTGGGCCTTTCAATTTTGAAGTACAGTTGTTTATATTTTGAAACATTTGGAAAACCTTTCGTTGGCAGATAAGGTAACATCAAAGTCCTAATAGTTTATTTTACAAGGGTATTTTGGAGTCTTTCTAATCTTCTTGCATGATTGCTTATCTTCTCCACTGCAACTTGTTGAATGAAAGGATAATCTTCCTTTTGGATTAGTTTAGGAATTTTAGACCAAAAAGTCCACAGTGTTTTATATATGAGAGTATTTTATTGTTTGCCACAGTGCTTTTGCTGTAGTTCAATGTTGCTAAGTGCACCCTAGATCAGTTTTTCTGACTGCTTAGCTGGTAGCTTTAACTGTAACTCCTTAAGACGAGTCAGTAAGTGAAATCGACATAAATATATCTCTTAAATTTTCTGCCTTTCTTTTACAAATCAAGGTACAAGCAAAAAATATCCAGAAATAGCAGTGAATCAATAGCAAAATGTTTTCTGGGATTATTGAGGTTGTCTGGGCTGAGATAGCCATAACAATGTGCAGAACTCTGTGAAAACCTAGATCACAATTCCTGTCATACACAGAGTACTGTAACTAAAATGTGGTTCAAACAAAGCTGTTATTCATGGTCGTGTTATTACTCTGAAATTAAAATTCCTAGAAATGTAATTTACAAAATTAAGAAAACCCCAACAATTAGTAGTGTAACTAAACAAGGGGTTAGGGCTTTAAAAACCTTCAACTTTTACATTTGTAAACCAGTCTTGAGAGGTGGTAACATTACCTGAACATATCTAAAATGGATTAACAGATTTACCACAAGGTATTTGATTCTATTGTGTTTTCAAGGAACTGTTAATAATGAAGTATAGTTAACTTCCTTAATTTAAGATGGATGCTCATGTAGAAAATCCACTGAAGAATTCTGCTAAAAAAAAAATCACCAATTGATTACACTTTTAAAGCTAGAAATCTCACAGCTGGATCTTTAAAACTAGTAATTGTAGGTGTTTGTTTTGCTCATGAAAATAACCAACTGGCAAGCACATTTATAAAGACAATATGTGCAATTAGATTCACAATTATACATTTTGTTTATTGGCAAACATTTCTTCTCCAGTTTGAAACAAAGAAGAAAATGTGATGAGTAGCTTTTGGATTACACTAAATATTACACATAAAAGCTTTCTAGCAAATCTACTCCAAGCAAGTCTAATGGAAGCCACTGATTTTCATAAAAGGAAATAATATTTGGTTAAAGTTTAATGTTAAGGAAATGAACTGTCACAAAGTATAAGGCTTGAACAGACTGAGGAAGGATGACAGCAATGCCTGTTTCAGACCCAAATGCTGCTAAAATGCCATGGTAACACTCATGCATTATTTATTTCCATGACTAAATATGAGCATTATTTTTGCTATCCCAAACTGAACCAGGATTAGTGTTTTCTGTGGGAATTAAACTTTCCTTTCAATAAAGCTCATCAGTCTTACCTTTCTCTCGATCTTACCAGGCAGGCTTTTCAATTAACCAAGGAATTGTTTGACCCACTCGCACCAGCACAGCCATGCCAGCCACAGCCCAGCAGCTCACACCAGCCACACACAGATCCATGTGTTACAAGAGATAAATTGCCCATATTTTCATCAAGTGACAAATGCACTATTGGCCCCATGTGTAGCTGCACAATGTTCAGAAAAGAGGGGACAAGCTGCCAGAAAAATGTATGAGTTGGTGACACATATCCAGATCTAAGGGCTTTCTCTGCAAGGAAGCTGGCAGAAAACATGTTGATAGCCAAATGAATTGCCCTGACAGCCTGCATGTCATTATTGGTGCCCCCACCTTCTGTATTAAAATTTTAGATCTTATGTGAACTCCTGCAGTGGAAGATTAATTGTGGACAATTACTTGACATCTTGAGTTTGCAGCGTGCGTTGGGATTGTAGACTGGGAGGAAAGCTCCCAAGACAAAAGATAAAGACCGACGTGTCTGCTACTGCAAACTGGCATCATTCAGCTGAAGGGAATGAAATTCTGCCAGTTTAGATTTACTGAGACTCCAACCAAAAGCTCATAATAAAGTTACAGTGAGCAAACACCAGTTTCTCCAGAAAAAAACTCAAACTAGTGTTATTGATAGAGAGTTAAACAGAGGCCTCAGAATTACTCATCTGTCATTCAAGGGATGAGGCCCCAGAAAAGCTATTGCCTGAGCACATAGCAAACATTATTACATAAGTAAGACCATTAATTTATAATGTCACTATGGAACTGCTTTAAATTAGGTTCACAGTTAAGGCTGTTGAGTCAGGGCTGTAGCATTTCAGCACTCATGGTCAAAAATGACCAAGCAGAGATTAGCAGGAGAGAAAGAAATCCTTCCCCACATCTAACCTGAGAGACTGCCAGGCTCCCAGGGGGAGGTGGGGAAGGGGCGAGGGGAGTGTGGCAACTAGTTTAAAGACAACCAAGCTTCCTGCTTGGGTGTGCACTTTCACTACTGCCAGGAGCCCCAGAGATGTACACCTCTGTGGAGTATGTTTGCTCCTTGCCCTGTTGATTGCACATTATGTCCCTGCCTAAAGCCTCCCAAATCCATAGCAGAATGGGAGAATTCTGAATGCTCCTCCTGTATGTTGCAAAAGCCTCCTCCAAAATGTAATAACCAGGCTCTCAGAGGAACCTGACAGAGGTAGGCATTCAAACCCCACTGAAAATTCATTAAGAGCTGGGCTTCCTTAAGCCCTTCTGAAAAGCCCAATGCACACAAGTGATTTCTGAAGCATGAAAGTGATGCCCAGAAATTCTGCAACAGTGCCAAAAGCAGAGTATACTGCCAGTTTTTCACTCCTGCTTCAAGCTCTGGCAATCAAAAGGGACAGGTAGTAGTGTTACGGTGAGATTAGCTACAATTTAAAAATTACTTTCCCCTGCAGTCTTTTGGTTATAATTTGTTTTGAAGGAGTTTTGCTCTGGAGTGTATAAATTTGTAAGGATACACCCCAATTGACCACAATTTGAATTTCAGTACTTTAAGACAGATGGCAAGTTTAGTTTGTTCATAAATTGTATGTGGAATTCTTCTATTCAGTTTCCTGTTGTTTACTAAAATGTATGGAAAAAGAGCAAAGCAAAGCTGAATAGATAATTATCAGGATGGCTGGTCATTGGCTGAGGCATCCAATCTATCTGTGATGTATAGCCATGCACATTAGTTAATCATTCAAAGGAAAAATCAGTATAATCTATTTAAAGGAAAATAAATTGTGCTTTGGATTTGTACATGTGTCAAAGAAGGATCCAAACTAAAAATAGTGCAAAGAGCACAGTGGTCATACTCATCTTCAGCCTTCAGATTTCAGACTTCTTTTTGTGAAGAACTGGGCTGGATACAGCCTGGGCTGATGTTTCTCACCATCTCATCACCAAAGGTTTCTGTCCTGGCAGGTGAAAGATGGAAGCGCAATCAAACTGCAAGTTAGTGTGCTTCAGAGAGTGATCTGAGTTATCTTCAGTAGCCCATAAGAATCCCATATATAAATATATTATAAAGTTTTAACAAAATGGTGTAAGTCTCAGCGAATGGTTTGTTATGGGTTGTAGAGTATGCAGGTTGTGCTGTGTAATTCTTCAGCACTCTATTTTATAAAACTTATAACCTTTTAGCTTAGTGCTTTTTACCACCCAAACTCACATATTATTAATATTCATTTAACATTTCTAATGTGCCATAAACTACTCATTGAAAGAATGTTAGCATAAAGTGAGATAGATCTGTCTGCCCAAAAATAATGACAAAGTTAAACTTGAATTAACCTAACATTTAAATATCAGTAAGGAAACAAAGACAGTGCTGACAAGACTTGTTAATGTTGGGCAGTGCAGGTTTCTCAAGTTGTCTTTGTTGGTTTTGTTTATGAATGAGCATGCTTTGTATGTTTATGCCTGTGCTTTTCTCCCCCTCTCTGTTGCTGCTAATCAGTGTGTATATCCACCATTTAGGACAACTGATGAGTCCCCAGAGCCAGCTGAGCCTTGGCAAGCAAAGTCACCTGTGTTAATGAATACTCATTTGAAATAATTTACATGAGAGATGCAATTTACAATATTTTCTGTGTAAATTGCATGAAAATCAAGGATAATTGGGCGTTAAGTCATTCTTCTCAGCTCCTCAGGGAAGTAGCTGCATGAGAAAGGTCTGTAAATTCTACCCAATACAGCCAGATGTTCAATTTATGGCAGCTTTGTTAGAAAACTTGTTAAACTTTTGTAATAGTAAACAAATATTTTTACTGATAGGGCCTACATTTCTACAGTCAAAACCCCTGACTTTTTTGCATTGCTTTTGAATGACCTGACATAAAATTGATGTTAACTCTTGGAAAACTTTTCTTGTTCTAGATAATCTATCTGCTGGAATCTGCTCCTCAAAATATTGAATGGCAGCAATATTTACAGCCCTTGGGAGGTGTAACTACATGGCACAAATTCTCATGCTATTTCTCACCAAGACCCTGGGAAATCTGAGACATCATTTAGCCTTTGAATCCTTCCCATTTGCATATCAGACTTGCTGCACAGTTTGGTAACAGACTAGGAAGCACTGTGGCTGAATCCAAACAAGTCCCCTTAAATCTTCAGTAAGGCTTTAGCTTCATCGTGAGTGTAAATGCAAATAATAAATGGTGTCTCACAAAGAAAGGTCACAAGTGACTTAATTTAAGGTACCTGCAGTTGCTGGGCAGTTAGCAGAAGTTTACAAAACCTCTATTCTACACAGAGCCTTTTGCTACATGGTGTTAGGGAGTCATGCAAATAGCTATGATCACTTCTTGAGCAGAGTGCCTGTCATTTGCATTTTACCCCTCTGAAAGTGATCATAATATTTTTAGTTCAATACTGAAATACAAGTTCCAGATTTGTTTGCATGTCATAAAAAAGAATGACTTGCTGTCCTGATGTCTGCCTTATTTGAATTTGTCTTTGTGTTATAATGGTTGTTTTGAATTTCCACTTTCAAAGTTAGCAAAGAACATCTGTAAATTTGGGCTGCCTTTTCAAAAAGTGACATGCAAGTTTTCATATGTGAACTGAATGTTTCCAATTGCACGTGCAGGAGGGTGATTGATGCAGTTTTTTGTCTCAGCTCTAGGTAAGGAGAGTCAGAAAGTGAATCTTTTTAGTTAGCTATCCTTTCTGATATTTTGGTGTGAAGGTACTTCGATTTAGTCATCATTCCTTCCTAGTAATTTGTCTTCTTTCTAAAGGGAAAGAACTTGGTTTAGCCTTTTAGTGCATTACGAAGCACAACTCTTCTTGCACCATGTCTATGTAAAGGTCTTGATATGTTGGGAGAATGACAGGGAGAACAAAATCCACCCTCTTCAATAGCTCCAGGATGCAGGGTGTTGTGGGAGCTTTGGCTTTTCCTACCTGTGAATCATGCTGCAACGAATGGAGAATGGTATTTCTTTTCATAATCTTTCATTTTATTCAGGTGCCCCGTTCTGGTAAATACTCATGCAAATGTAACCTTGCAACTGTACAATAAAATGTTAAAATCCAGCCCCAAGATCTACTGATTATATAAGGCAGCACGTAATACCAAACTTTGCATTGTAAACTGACTCTATTTGATATCTTTTCCAAATGCCATCTGCAAATACTATAATTAGAATATATATTTTTTTCCTAACTCGTTTAACAGCAACAAAAAGATCAAAAAACTTTCAGGCATAAATTTTCAGTAGACATGCAGCAATAAATGCTTAAATGTGCACTGAGTCAAGATAAGAATTTGCCTCGTAGACATATTGTTAACACAGACATCAAATTATCTTGACATTGGCTCATTAATTAGTATTTAGGGCAAAACAACAGCAAATAAATTTCATTGGAATCAATCAGTATTGGAAATCTACAAATATATACATTGAAGTCTAATTTAGAAACAACTTCTCATGTCTAAAATTGTGATTTAATGCAAAGAAGCCTCTTTGAATTTTCAAGTGAAAACCTTACCATTAGAGTTTTAGATGGAAGTTAGCTGCTGCTTTTCTTGCAGGGTGGTAATAGTAGATTATTTATTTATATACACTGTAATAGCAAACAGCATCCTGTTACAGCACTGATAAGGCATACTGCAGACTGAGAGCTAGTAGGAACACCAAACCCTCTTCCTAAAGTTTACCAGAGACAAGGTTTAGATTCCTGCAGAATGTCCTTAAAAATTTCAGATACCATTAATATAGGACGTGGCTTAAATATTTCCCTGTGTACCATTAATACTTTCCCAGTCAAGTTGCTTTTCAAGCATACAATAGGGAAAATGTCCGTTTGTGGTAAGATTTCTACACCTTTGTCTGCTCAATCTCACAGCTTGATGTTGGCAATTTGAGCGTTGAGATACCCTTTAGCAGGGTTATCTTCATTGTCTTGGAAAATGTTGCCTTTTCCCAGAAGATATTGATTTTACCATCAGTGGTGGTAGGTCCTGTTTTCAAGGATCACTTGGAGGAATTATTCAATATTGTCTGGGGTTTAGCTGGGCCAGCCCCAATGACAACCACATATGTCATGCTGTGAAATCCACCTACACAAGCAACACAATTAAATCCAAGCACATAGACAAATGTGAATGAGTGCTTCATGTGCACATGGCATAAATGGAGCTGCTGCTGAGCTGAGTCTTTGGCACTGCTGCGTTTTCTGCTCATGGCTCGATAAAGATTACATGTTGCATATTTTGGGACCAACTCTGGGATTAATGTTCTTGTGCTGGCTCAGATGGGAAATCTCAAACAGGCAGTCAGGGAGACTGCAATTGCACAGGTTATATCACTCCAGCTCTGCCACAGCCAAAGATCAGAGCGAGCTGCCGGTCCTAGAGCTGTGCTTTGATACTCTGCAGACTCTGATAAATTACCTATTGGAAAAGGGAGGATGGCTGGTGACCTTGTGACCCACCACTCAGCCCCGGTTAATCCCTCCAGCTGTGTTCTGCAGATGCAGGAAGGTCCCTTGATGTATGTCTTCAGAAGAGGAAGGATGAAAAAGTTGCTTAAATGCTTGTAACTGTCACAGAAATACAAAGCAAGCAAAATGAATGTTGGATTTCTCAATAGCTAATGTTAACATGGATTCATTTTCCTTGCAGATTCAGTCAGCATATATTTATTTCTATCTTAACATTCACTGTGTTGACAGTAATTTTGTTAAGGACAAAATATTATAATCAAAACCAGAGTTTCCAGTAAAAGGATGCATTTCATTTGCTGTTCCCCCCCCCACCCCGCTCTCCACTATCTTCTCTGACTCTCACCACCTTGGTCTACATGAAGCAGAACTATATATGAATGAATTGTGCAGAGGCAAG
The DNA here is from genome assembly GCA_024611175.1 of Megaceryle torquata. Classification (NCBI taxonomy): domain Eukaryota; kingdom Metazoa; phylum Chordata; class Aves; order Coraciiformes; family Cerylidae; genus Megaceryle; species Megaceryle torquata. The sequence goes on along the minus strand of JANIJG010017684.1, from coordinate 2,393 downwards.
GTAATTTCAGTGCCTGATACTGCAATATTACTGTGCAAAATGACATGTTAGCCTGGTTAATAGATTATTTATTTTCATTAAATATTGATTATCAGTGGCTTATGCTGGCAGGCACTTTCCTGTTTACTGTGCAAGTAGCTATATGCCTACATTCTGTTATAGTAGGGATTTTTTAAAGTTAACTGTTCAGTCTCATGAATTTTCATGTTTTGGCACTGACTGACATCTGCATACTAATTCTGCCAATACATATGTGTGCATTTCATTAATGCAGTTTTATACCTAATGCTTTCAAAAATCCCTGGAGTGAATGCGGATGTTTTAACCAAGGGTCCTGCCCTTGCTTTACCAGGTAAGATAACTCAAGGCTATCCCAAAATTTATGAAGGTTTCCTAAATTCTGTGACCCATAACACTGCTCTTCTGGCTGAAGCCTGGCAGTGCTGGCTGTTGCAGAGGCAGCCTTATGGGCATATTGAAAACAAAGACGCCGAATAAGATGTAACAGCAGAGAAAAGTGTCTGAGAAACCTTCATTTCTGCAGAATTCATTCACTCAAAATCAGTTAGCACAATGATATGGTGAAGGAAGAGAATTTCTGAGAGGTTTTGTACCGTGGATCCAGCATATGGTTTTGCACTAGCACCAGTGGTAGAACAAGCCACAGTTATAAGGCAAAAGTAGTCAAATTTCTGCATTGTGATAGAAAAAAATTCAGAATAAACTTCTTTTTTTCTTTTTCCAAAATTAAATGTGGCTGTCCTAATGATACAAGGAGACACTAAAAGACTGGTTTTGCAAAAAGGAGAATAAGGGACTTCAAGGTTTCAATTTCAAGGTTTGCAATAACAAGAAAAAAACCCACTTTTATTTTAAAGAATGAGACTCTTTCATTTTTGCTCATTATGTGTTGCATTTCCTTGCAGTTAGAACTAGTCCAAATTCAGAAGTTCCACTGCAAAAAGTCAGAATGAAACGTCAAAAAATGTATCTCACACCAAATCAAAATTAGACATAGGAATGCCAAAAAGCTTCTCATGAAGTTACTGTGTTTGAAATACTGCATTCCAGTAACCTCAGAGTACTCGATAAGGTCAGAAAACTTCATTGTGACGTTATCGTTTCTAAACTACCCCGAAAAATCAAAACAATAGTGGGAAAATGCTGGCATCTTGACCTTATGGAAACAAAATGTTATGGGAGCTTTTAATTTAAAAAAAAAAAAATAAATTGATGCATATTATATATTTCCAGAAAATCTTTTCAGGATGATCAAATGAGAAAGTTGGGTTGTTGGGGTTTTTTTTTGTCAGGAAATGCTTAAGTAGTACCAGCTCCATCTGTTCAAGGAAATAACTTCCACAGAAAATATTGCTTCCTTAAAATGGCCTCCGCAGTTTTCTTGTTCTTTAACTTGGTAAGTCTGAGAGATGGTTGTCAAATTTCACCTGTAGACTGTGATGAAATAATACCATGGACACAGCGGATGACATGCTGCAAATACAATAAGGTGAATATAACTTCTTTTTAAAATGTCAGTATGGCATTTTGAAAAAAAAACAATACCTTCATTTTCAGTTAAAATGCATACCAGTGATTTCTGTTTCCAGAGCCTGAAAAGCAAATGAGCTCATCGTAAGGTGATAGGGTGATACAAAGATAGTTAGTAAGAGATTAGAATATAACAATAATCCACTTAAATTATTAACAACAGGCGAGTACTTCAAAGTGACCCTTGACTCTTATCTTCATAAGAAATAATAGCAATAACATTGTCATTAAAAAGAAAATAATTTGAATTTCAATGAAAGCTCATTTAAAAGGTTTTATACAGTTTTGAATATAGATAAACATGTGCAGCGTTTCCTCATAGGCAGTGCAAATGGTCAATGGACCCCCAGGGAAGTGAAAGAAGGACTCTTGTCAAAACAGTGAGAGCGCACATTTGCATTGGGATTGAAAACCTGGTAAACAAGGTTTTTTCTAGTGATAGTATTGAGTTGAAAACCTGAACAATGAGATTTTCTGGCACGTTCTTGGAACATATTGCACACATGGGGATTGAAATGCATTTTCTCTTTGAACCATAGCATGTGTAAGGGATTTATGTTGTTCAAAGTGAAAACGTAAGTGGACACTAATATCCTAATTCATCAAAGAATAAGCACAGGCTTAAATCCACCTTTACTTAGCAAAGCTCTTAGGAATGTGTTTACCTTCAAGAATATGCTAGTGGCTAATGAAATCAGCAGTGTGTGTTTGCAGGTACGGGAAGGGATTAGAAGAAACGTCTAAACTTGTTGAAAAGACATTTAAAGTGGCTCTGTAATTTGTTTCCTGCTACAAATGTCTTTGAAACCAAAATAAGCACGCTCTGGTTTGATTCCCCCTCC
>JANIJG010017683.1:107742-157176 GCA_024611175.1 Megaceryle torquata | reverse complement strand
TTTCCCTCCTCTGCACTCCCTCCAGCACCTCTATCTCTCTTGTATTGAGGTGCCCAAAACTGGACACAATACTCAAGATGTGGCCGAGTATGGGGGGACAATCACCGCCCTACTTCTGCTGGTCATTTTGTAGAACTGACCCTCTTACATTCTTGGGGTGTTTTCTCCTATAGAAATTCCCCTTTGGTCTTAGTATTGGAGTTCTGACACCACTTGCTTTCACCCCAACTTGCACTTCATGCTTGTAAAATTTAACTCATCCAGCATCAATTTACATTACTAGCTAACTGTTAGGAATCTTGCTGTTATCAGGATGAAAGGCCTGAAAGAAAACCAGCTGGTAGCAGAGAACCAAATAGCATCAGTAATGGAAAACAATGTGATAACATTATAGATACTGTTATCTGTAATTCTGGATTTTTTCTGCAGCTTCCAGATCCTTGCACAGATTTTTTTTTTTGTAGAGCATTCCCTTCATAATAAAACTTTCTACACTGTTACACTTGAAAAACCATTTGGCAGAAAACCTAGTGATCTCTAATAACTGTTTGATTAAATCCACTTTGTTTATTGGGCTGATGCCTCATATAGAGGGTGTTGAAAGATATAGTGATCATTCTTTTCTGGATCCATTACCAAAGCAAATTTTCATTTTGCTTTTTCAGAACCCCAATAATGGTAGTATATGATCAATATCTTCATCAGACTAAATAATTAAGCTTGCAGAGACCTATTCACAGTTAGCTTTCACAACTGAGTCTGCATGAAGCAGGGATGAATCTGCGCATAACTGTTCACCTACAGAATAGCAGAGTATTACTGCAGAATGTTGAATTCAAGTCTAACAATCTAGAGTACATCAAAGCATGATTTAGAGTATGAGTTACTGCTCAGGCCTTCTGAAGGTAGCTCACGCAAACTAACTTTAATTTGGAAAAGTTTCTGTCACCTGTCTTGGCAGGAGAAGGTAGAAAGGAGTCATCCAGGGATAGTCTTAACTAGTCAAAATTTGAATGTTTACAGTGTTCCATCTTCTTTGTTCCTCTGCAAATACAATAGAAATTGGCACTGTAGCACTAAAATGAAAGTAAGAGGGAAAGCCTTGTCTGCTGACCACCAGTGGGCAAGGCAGCATCAGGAGCAGGCAATGCTCAGACTTTTTTTCCCAGAGGAAAAAGTCAGGTCTGCCTGACTGTGCACCCACTTCTGAAGACCCATGAGACAGGTCTGGCATACTTTTGCTTCAGAAGGGTTCTTTAAGTAGTACACTAGATTAAAATAAGCTTGTGTGGAAAAGGCTGTACCAGACCTTTATATGAGGTGTAAAGAGATGTGTTCTTACCGTCTCACCTGTACTGTAACTAAATTTCCAGCACTTCTTTTTCTTCCTTCTTTTTCTGTCAGTGTTTCCCTTAGCTGTTTATGGCACCCCCTCCCCACTTAAAGGCCCACAGCAGAAACTGTATAGTCCAGGAGACTTACATTTATTACATTTCTGCTTATTACATTTTAACTTTGTGATTTTATTATTTAATGCTAAAAACTACTTAAGGAAATGCTTCATGTTCTGGATAGCCCAAGAATAACTGGCTGTTATATTTATTAGTAACTGGCTGAATATTTATCCTGCCTTCTTATCTGTATCAGTTTGCTGTTATCCTCTGTGCTGATCTCTCCCCTGGTTTGTCACTTCTGTTGGATCTTGATAGTCGAGGGCAGAAGACTGAAATCAGCTCAGCTCTGAGAACAAGTGCAATATACGCAAAGGTATCCTTCCCTATCCTGAAACTTTTCTTGCACATTATTAATGGTTGTTTCTACACCTTTTTGCCTGAATCTTAAAGGTGCTGCGAACCTAATGGTGGTTTATCATGCGCTTTGAGATCCTTTGGTGATAATGGCTGTGGCACTGCTGGCTATCATGAGTCCTAGTGTTAAATGTGTCTTGGTAATTACATTTTTAAGAATCTAACAATGTATTGTTAAACATTGTTAGATTCTGAGTATTTTACCTGAAACACCTAAATGCAAGCAAAAATTGTAACACTGAAAATTCATGAATGCTAAGCAGCTTTTACTGAATACGTGAAAGCGGAACTATCAACAGGGCAAGTTTTTGGGAAAAAAGCGCCCAACCCACCCAACATCCCCAAGCCATGACATCAGAGTGTATTGACTTGGATCACTGTTTCACTTGGTTTGGTTTTTTTATGATTCGGCTTTCTCATCTTCTGTAGTGTGTTGTTTTTTCCCCCTTCACCACTCAGCTCCTTTTCACTCCTGCTCCTCTCATTCCTCTGGATAAACCAGCGTTGTCTAAGCAGCTAATGATTAGGAAAAATGTTACCTTTGACTCTGGGAGCTCTTCATACATCAGAACTGACCGGCACCATTCAGGTTCTATTGTTTTTGCTGTTTATTTGTGCTGGGTTCCAGAGACAAAGGGCTCTCCAGTGCATGTGTTCTACCTTGGACAATTAGTCAAATGTCCTCTAACAATTTCTTCCATGTGCACTCTTAGCTGCTTCTCCTGCAAATGTCTGAGTGTGTCTCTTTGATCATCCAAAGCACAGGTTCCAAGTGTCTGAAAACTTTTTTGTCCTTGCAGTCTCAGAGCTTTATAGCAAGGCAAAACATTTTTTTTTCAAGGACGAACTAGAAAGTCCACCTCACTCACAGTACCTCACAGGTTATGTTTGCACGGGTCTGTTCTCTGATGCATTCAGCCCCTTTCTAAACCTGTGCTACCAAATCAGTAGCAAGTGTAAATGAATGTACTTTTTCCAGCTCTGACAGACACCTAGCAAGTGATAAGACAAAGCAGAGTCAGTGTTCCAGCCTTTGTTGTTGCTTAGGACTGCTGCCATTTTTGAGCACTTTTAACTTTGCCATCTCCACTCATGCATGCCCGTTTGTCCCAGCTAATATTCAGTCATCGTTTCCTATCATGCACTTGCCTGGGGTTCTCTTACCATTCTGTCAGGGCTTTCAACTTTCTTTTAAAAAATATTTTAGTACTGGCTTAAGATGACAGTGAACAGATTTTAAGGGTAACATGATTTGCAACCATGCTTCTGTAAAATCTCTAGAGTGATTCCTAACAACCAGTCAAAAAGCATGTCCATTTTCTCACTTCAATAGTCACTTTAAATAAGATCAACTTCTATGGAACAATTTCAGTGGAAAGTTGGCCCCACGCTAACTTGTGTGGGTGCCTTGTCTGTTTAGGGAAATAAGCCTTTTCCCTCCATGAGATCCGTATGAGACCAGTATTCAGCAGTCAAGTATGGGTAGAGCTTGAAATAAACAATTTGTCTTTGGTTGACCTGCCATGCAAGAGGTTGTCAGGGAAAAACTTGTACAGCACAAATTATGTCCTTTTCAGTATCAAGAGTGTTCTGACCAACTGAAAGAGACCTTCATAAAAATGGCAGAATAATTCCCTGCTTAAAAAAACCAACCAAACAAAAAAAACCCACTAGATTTTTATGTTTAAAAATGTATCCTCATTTCTGCAATATTTTATCATTTTAAAATATTGTCTAAATAATTACAAAATTCTGTTTGTTCATTGACATTCATGTTGTCTATTCATGGGGTTTTTTCCCTTTATTTGACATGGTTTGTATAAAGAAAATAAACCAAAACAAAGTAGATGTTAATGGCTTAGTAAAAGCCCTTGCCTTTGGTTTGGTTTTTTTTGTATACAGGCTTCTTTGCTCCTGTGAAGAGACCCCATTTTTGCTTAGTAGTGTTGGCATCATATTTGCAAAAACATATCTACAGAAAAAAACCTGTCTTTAAAAACACAGTACCCTGTCTTGCAATTTCTGACACAACCCTGCCCTAAATAGAGCTGCCAGTTGTATATGTGGGCTAGACTTCAGTCAACATTGAGCCCTTGGATAACACAGCATTGTGTTTATCTGAATCTTTTTCACACTGCTGCTATTTTATAACAGAAATTTCCCTCGCAGCTTGGCCAGCTGAGTATGGTCAGTCATATCTGTGCTATTAAAGCTTCTTTAACTTTATATTGTAGAGACCCTAGAGGTTTTAATGCATTAATTTCACTAAACATGATAATGTACTACTTTGTTTATATCTTCCAATAACAGTGTTGTAATTCTTGTGATATAAATACTTTAAGAAAGCCTCAGGTGATTGCTTTGTGCATCTTCTCTCCAAGTGCAAGGGGATATATTTTAATGGGAAGTCTTAAGACTTTTTCGGCTGTATGCTTTTCTGCACTTGCAACATTTCATCTGTGCTGCATGCACTGCTGACTCGCTTGAAGGTTTCAGTAGTGAACTCTCATCAATCATTAGAAGAAACAAGATTACTGGGTCTAAAATTGAGAGTCTTTTTTTTTTTATCTAGGCAAAAACATTTAATCTTATCCAGCAATCTTTGCATTTTGGAGTGCCACATTGAAATAATGCGTGATGAAGAATGGAGGCTAATTTCTAAGAAGTAGGTACTATGAGATATATTGAAACTATATCTCATTTCAATATATAGAATGAGCAGTGGAGGTGAAATAGGAAAAGAATGTCAGTATTTTAAGTAGGTAGTTGCTAAGTGCACGCAGGTGTATGTATCTCTGTTCAAACCTGTGTCTTTGTGTGTATCATATTGTGGGGCTCTGTCACCCATGAGTAATACCAGTCAGTGATGTATGCAGTGCTGGGTGTTTGGCTGTGGTCACAGCTGCCTTACCTCCTACCTCTCTTCCTTTCCTTCATCTATCTCCATTTAGAGTAGATCTGTACCTGTCCCTCACAAATACTTCAAAGTTGACTAAAATGGCTCGGTGGCCTCTCGGCTTTCTTTAAGAAACTTTCTAGGTCTAAATAAATCAATTCCTGCATAATAATAATTTCAACAAGTAAGACCTGCAGTCCTGGGATCAAAATGTGTGAAGGTACTGCTGGAGTTCATGATACAATACTTTCCGAGTGAGCCAATATTGCTGTAATTGCTTTACAGAACAAGCTAAAAAGAGGTAATTGAAGTGGTTTGCTTGGTGTTAGCACAAAAGGAGCTTGTGGGCATGGATAGAAATGTATCGCATCTCCCTTTTCTTTAGGTATGTATTGTATCTGCAAAGTTGCAAATTAAAGAAATTCCCACCTGACCTGCTGGTATGATACATGTGTGACTGAAATTTAAATCTAGTTCTCTCATTTTCCTGAACAAACAAGTGTTATATAAAGATTAAGCTTGGATGGAAAATCTTGATTCTAGCTGTTGAAATCATTTGATGAAACTTCATTTCAGTGGCAGGAAATAAGTGGCTCTTTCACACTTAAAATCATCCAAGTTAGCCTGGAAATTGTCCCCTTGTCATGAGGATCTTAGCTTCTGGCTGGCACAGTACCTCTGAGCCTGTTTCTGTCCAGTGCCAGCCTCTGCTAGCTATGAGCTTGCTGAGCTTTCTCCTCACCATCTGCATCTCAGCCATGCCTGTCCTTTCCATCTTCCATTTTGATCTGATTGGTTTTTTTCATTCCTTATCTTTCTGCCTTTTCATTTGTTTTCTCCTATTTAACATTCCCTCCTCCTAACTGCACATATACACCAGAAAAGAAAAAGTATAAAGCTGCTGTTATATTTCAGATCAATGTATAGCTTTACACTGGAGAATCTTGCAAAAGTTACTTTTTGCATCTCCTTCTTCATCTCTGTGATAAGTAGCAGGCGGATTTTATTGCAATGGTTATAGTAGATAATATCATCTGTTATCCATTGTTTCAAAGCAAAAGATTGGATTCTTAACCTATTAAAAGGAACCTTAAGGTTGTCTCAGTCTTTTCCAGCTATATCACTAAAGTGAGTTGGTATATTCCAAATAATTCAGAGTAGCTGGAGAAATTACATTTATTTGAAAATGGTGAAGAGTATTTGGGTTTTTTGAGTGCATTCTCAAAAACAAACCAAAACAAACAACAGCTGCAAAAACAAACATCACAAAAAACAAACAAACAAAACAAAGCCCAACATAAAACAAACAAAACAAAACAGCAACAAACCCCAGTTTTTAAGCACCAGCTTAAGTTACTCTAATGCATACAACCCTGGATGTAAGTTGAAATGAATGAGACTAAAATTCAAATATAAGATGTGTGCAATCATTTAAAAATGCAGGGTACTTTATTTACAACCCAGAGACCATCCTTCAAGAAAAGCATCATCTTCTCTAAGTGGGCTCCAATTTCAGTCTTTCACTGAGGCAGTGTACAAAAGCATATGTTTGGCTTCACCTCTGATTATTTCTAACCAAAGACTCAGTATGCACAACTTTAGACTGGAAGAATGCTATGTGTTTACAAGGGTTTGCTTAATGTTTAGTTATGTGAAAACATTCTTTTTTTATCTTTTGGGTCCATTCCAAATTATTATTTTTATTTTTGCTCTGTATGTATGCGTAACGCATAACATTGCAACCTGAAGTTGAACTGCTTTGTTTCTTTTTATTTCACAACCTTTTACAGGGCTTTGCAAATTAAATTTGGTAATTGAAACAGACAAGTTTCTTTTACAGAAATTATAGCCTATCTTAGAATGCATGATCTGTTTCATAGCCATTACTGTGACTAAGTGGGTTGTGTGGCAGGAGACTCAAGACTCTAGCTTAATAAATCATTGCCCGCTTGGTCAGTTTTAGGCATGAAAGAACAAAAGCATAATATAATTTCTGGTTCAAGTAAAGGATTATCGAGAAAGATTTGTGAGTTGTGTGCAACCCTCTAACCTTCTGGGAAAGAAGGCATTCTAGGACTCGCTTATCTTCCCATGAATAAATAAAACAGTCTTGCCAATTAAAAATCCTTTATTGATAACCTGCAGATTTATTTTGTGCCATAGCTGGAATGTGGGTATCACAAGACAAAGTTTAATTCAATTGTGTAGATCTCCCAGTGGGAGGCAAGCAATGTGTAAAAGGGCACTTGCTTGCTTTGAGAACGTGAAGCATTGGAAACTGCACACAACATCCTGACCTGACTAACCCTGCCGTAGTCCCTGAAACCACATATGTAAGGAAACAAGTGAGCAACTTAGATAAATTATCATAGAAGTCCAGCTTAGTGCTTTAGAGTTTCAAAAGTACAGAAGATATATCCAGCATCAGCAAATGGGAATCTTTTTAGAAGTTAAATTAGAATTTTGAATGCATGCAGATGAATGAGGATGGTTTAATCATAGATGAATGAAATTTAAGTTATTTAAATGGTACTCTGTCTCCACTTCTAATTGTACCATATGGTGTCACCTAATAAGAGCCAAGAGCAGATGCCAGTTACATCACACTATGATATATTATAAAGCAATCAAATTTGAAGTGAAGATTTATGATGGAGCTCTTCTTTGTTAAAATTAAGCAAACAAAAAAGCCATCTGATCTATTATGGTCACTGAATAGGCCTCTGTTTTAAAGCTCCTGTTCCAAAGACTTGTACCTCAGCATGTATCCTGCATCCCTAGAAAGTCTCGGGTTTAAGAGCTGAGGGAAGGATTCCAGAGGTGAGACCTACCTTTAGGGTGTGACCAAAATACTTTACTCAGGAAGGACAAAGTGGTGAGATCCTGAAGTAATCTGAAGGGTTGCTCCCTTCTGGTGAGCAGCTGATGGAGCTGGAGTGCCCATTATTCCATTGCTTCTGTTAACTGCGTGGGATTATCACCAATTTTCTCTCCTCTCCCCACACATCCATTGCTACATCTTAAGGAGATTGGAAAAGACCATTTTACTCCCTTAGTTTTTACACTTGTGTAGCCCATGCTAGAGAGTTTTGTTGTTGTCATGGGTACTAGGCTTAATCACATATGATTGTGAATACAATTAAGGAGATACCCAATCCCCACGAAGTGATGGAGAATTCTTTGCGTACCTTCATCTTTGACTGGGTAGTAGTATATGGTTCTGGGAAAGTTAGAGAAACTTGAAAATTAAAGTAGGTGCCAGTAAGCTTCCTTAGCCTGCATGTGTGCGTGTCATCGCTAAAAATTAATAACCTGGTCAATAAGACAATGTGGGACTTTTTTCCTACTTTGTCTTTTCATTATTTATGTCCAGAATTCTCATCTGTATTTCAGCCAGTCACAATAACTACTTAGAAGCTGCAAAACTGTCATTACTTTCCCTGCTTTGTTATAGGACAGGTGGTGAAATTCACATTGGTTTTATTTTGCCTTTTTTTTTTTTTTTTAATGGAGCAAAAGTCAGCATCACTCTGTTTATTTCCTCTTTAATAGCTCCAAGTGATGACTGAAACCTTTAGGAATACAAGGAATAATGGGAAAGCATTGGTAGTTGTTCCTGTGGTCAGAGGGGAAGGCATTATAGTTGATGTTCAATTGTTTGAGCTTGTCTAAAAGTCAGAATAGCATGGTTACAGTCTTGGTTTAAGAAATATCCCACTGAAACCCCAGGAGGACATCAGCACCCGTTTGCAAACAGAAGGATTCAAACAGTAATTTCTGCCATTGCCAGTTAGGGAAGCTTTAAAATAACAGTCACCAGGAATGATCTGCAGGTGAAGAAATTGCAACACATGTGCATTCTGACTGTCATTTGACCTGTGTGCAAGCATGTAAATCTCCCATTATTCCCAAACTGAATAATCCTTGGATAAAACCAAAGCCATCAAGCGGAAATAATAGTCAGAGCTATGTAGCACTGACAGTACACAGAGCTCGCTCTTCTCTGGCTTTCGTTGTACAGCTTGCTGAGCGAGGAGTGAAATAAAACAGTTGCATTCGAGTGTGTGAATCTTCAAGTACAACAGAATGATCTGTCCAGACTGAAAATCCAGGGAAAGATGAAACAGGAGGAAGATTAGGGTTGATGTACAGGGCCTGAGACAATGCAGCGACAGTGTTTTTCTCCTGCGGAAGAAAGTGTATGGGTTTGATCAGATGGGTCAAGCTCTGGACTGGAGGATTCCTAGTTCCTCCTCACGTCTGCCTTTGGAGACCAGGATATTCACAAAGCTATTTTGTTACAAAAGTAAAGAAGCGCCCTGGCAAACTCATGCCATCCGTGACATGAAGCAGATCCTCCCAAGCGGAGCAGAGCATACATTTTCCTTTCAGATTTTACCCAAAAAGAATTTTCATTGTTCCTAAATAATTTAATCCAGGTTCCCTCCTCTCTCTGGCATGTTATTTACTGAGAAGTTCAATGTATAAACTCATTTGTCTACTTTCTTTTGCTGTTAAAAAGTTTCAGGGAAACGATTGGAGAAAGTTAAGCGTAATTATTGTTCAAATTTTGGTCTGCCTCCTGAGACTACCCTGTTTGGCCAAATTCTTATGATGATTTTTCTGATACTTCTCTCTGAGGGGAGAGTTTGCTGTTGTGTTTTTCTTTCCTGGCCTCTTCAGGCTCACTATTCAGTTAATGTAGAGAGAAGATTTTCTAGAGGGGAAAAATTCAAAGCACCTAAATGATCCTCCTCTTCTACATCACCCTCTCCAGAGACTAGTCTCTTCCGTTGATTGTAGGTGGCATGTAAAGCTTGTGTTGAAAAAAAAAAGTGACTTTTTTTCTGGGAAATTTTTGCTTATCTGATGCAATTTTAGGTTTGCTCTCTTATAAGTTGATTTAACTGCATCTTTCCAGATCTAGATGGATATCTATGGGAATGAGCCTATGTAGTCTGAAAAAAACCTCCCAGTGAGTTCTTTTATTAGATGGTAAGGTGATGAGCCTTTGAAGAAGTCCCCATGCCTATTTGCAGTGAGGAACTTCTGGAACAGCTATATCTCATAAGAAGCCAGTGAGGCACAGTTACAGAGGTGTTTGGTCTGTGTCTGTGGGGCTGTAGCCATGCTTGTGTGTGAAAGGAGGGCTGCTGCCTCACGGAGGTCCTGGTTAAAGGATGTTTGCATGACAGTTGCGTTGTACCTAATGGTCTTGCTGAAGGCACTAACCAGGAGTAAAAGCTTCAAGTTGTGTCCTTAAGAGGAGGATATTATTAATTTTGTTATATTTAACAAAAAGGGAGCTGCCAGATTCATGTCAGCAGATTCTGTTGAAATCACTTGGAGCTGATTTTCAAGGCAACTAGAGCAGATATCAAAGTGTCACTGTACTCCCTGCCTCCCAAACTGTAACTATTGCACAGTAGGCAGAATTGTGGTTTGTGATCCTCTCGGAAAACTCCTTGGCTGGCAGCTGGAGGGCATTTAGGCAACTTGTGGCTCTGTGGGGCCCCTGGCTTCCTATGGAAGACATGTTTCAGCTGTCTGGATACTGTGCTTGCTGTATCCGGCTAGGAAAACAGAGTCCCTGTGCCTGCAAAACCTGTATAATGAGCCTTGTTCTGACTGACTTCAAGAATCTCTGGTAAAGTAATTTTCCTCTCATCACCCTGACGCTGTCACTCCCACACCCTAATTGGAGCACCTTACCATCATCTACTATGTCATCCTTATCACCAGAGTGATCCTCCATCTCTGCTTTCAACACTTTGCAGCCAGCCCCTTCACATGCACTGCTCTGTCCTCTCCCTCTAAACTTCCTGTCTGCATTCACAGCTTAAACATTTCTGCCTTCTGTCTCCAAACTCGAAGAAACTTCTTATAACATTTTAAGATACAGGTAACAAATTCTGAAAGAGAAGGGGATATTCAGACTTCCATAACACAGAAGATTCAAGATATCATCTGTATTTTGGGAAGATACATGAGTTTTGGGTTGGTCTGAGAAGTTTTACTGACATTAGTGAATGTTTCAGTGGAATCTCATTGATGAGCATCTTATCTCACTCAAAATTCAGGTTTTATCCTATGCCTGCTATTTTTCTGCCACAAGGTATTTATAGAATCATAGAAATGTCTGAGTTGGAAGGGACCTATAGAGGTCATCTAGTCCAACCCCCCTGAGACCAGAGGCATCTTCAACTAGAGCAGTTTGCTCAGGGCCTTGTCAAGCCCCACCTTGAATGTCTCCAGGGATGGGTCCTCAACTACCTCCTTGGCCAACTTGTTTCAGTGTTCTACCACCCTCAGGGTAAAGAGCTTCTTCCTTACATCCAATCTAAATCCACTCCTTTCTAATTTAAAACCATTCTCCCTCATCCTTTCACTACAGGCCTTTGTAAACAGGTCCTCTCCAGGCTTTCTATAAGCTCCCTTCAGGTACTGGAAGGTGGCTGTTAGGTCTCCCTGAAGCCTTCTCTTCTCAAGGCTGAACAATCCCAGCTCCCTCAGCCTGTCCTCATGGAAGAGGTGTTCCAGCCCTCTGATCATCTTCGTGGCCCTCCTCTGGACCCGCTCCATCAGGTCCGTGTCCTTCCTGTGCTGAGGGCTCCAGAGCTGGATGCAGTACTCCAGGTGAGGTCTGACCAGAGTGGAGTAGAGCAGCAGAATCCCCTTTCTTGATCTGCTGGCCACACTTTTTTTGATACAGCCCAGGATGCGATTGGCCTTCTGGGCTGCAAACACACACTGACTGCTGATGTCCAGCTTCTCCTCCACCAGCACCCCCAAATCCTTTTCTGCAGGGCTGCTCTCTATTGCCTCATCCCCCAGACTGTATTGACAGTGGGGATTGTTCTGGCCCAGGTGCAGGACCCTGCACTTGCTCTTGTTGAACCTCATGAGGTTCACCTGGGGCCACCTCTCCAGCTTGTCTAGGTCCTTCTGGATGACATCCTGTTCCTCTGGTGTATTGACAGCACCACTCAGCTTGGTGTCATTTGCAAACTTGCTGATGCTGCATTCAATCCCACTGTGTATGTCATTGATAAAAATGCTAAACAATACAGGTCCCATTACAGACCCCTGAGGGACACAACTTGTCACTGATCTCCATCTGGACTTTGAGACATTGATCACTACCCTCTGGATGAGGCCATCCAGTCAATTACTTATCCACTGAACAGTCCACCCATCAAATCCGTATCTCTCCAGCTTGGCAAGTAGGATGTTGTGGGGGACTGTGTCAAAGGCCTTGTACAAGTCCAGATAGATCACATCTATAGGTCGTCCCTTGTCCGCTGATGCAGTCACGCTGTTGTAGAAAGCCACGAGGTTTGTCAGGAAGGATCTCCCCTTAGTGAAGCCCTGCTGGCTATCCTTGATCACCTCCCTGTCCTCCATGTGCCTTATCAGCCCGCCTCTGAGAATCTGCTCCATGATCTTCCTAGGCACAGAGGTCAGGCTGACAGTTCCCAGGGTCCTCCTTTCTACCCTTTTTTAAGGTAGGTGTAACATGTCCCTTCTTCCAATCACTAGGGACTTCACCTGACTGCCATGACTTCTTAAATGTTATTGAGAGTGGCTTGGTGACTACATCTGCCAGTTCACTGAGAACTCTGGGATGCATCTCATCAGGTCCCATAGACTTATGTATGTTCAGGTATTTAAATCCAATAATGTTTGGTTTTGTAGAGGTTTTTTTCCAAATTTTAAGTGACATTTTATAATCAATTGATAGAAACTTTGTGCTTGGGCAAGGAGGAAAGGACAATGATGCTTTAAGTATCTTTTCTCCTGATAGATCCACAATGGATTTTTTTTTTCCCTGAACAGATATTATTATGATTACCTCCCATTTCACTGGTTTATCTTCCAGATAATTTCAGTTTCAAAGTTATCCACTAATCCTTTCTCTACTGTGTAACTAGAACATTTAAATTAACTGTGGCATGCTTGTCAACAGAACAGAAAATGTGATGAGGTCTGTGTCTCTGCACTACCATAAACTCTTTGAGAACTCTGCAAGATTTGTTTTTTTGGTGTTTTTTGTTTTTTTTTTTTCAAGGAAAGTTTCTCACTGCTTGATCTGGTTTTGGTCTGTATCTAAGTAACGGATAAGCACGTTTTATTTCCTTTAAACAGATGTTTAATCTGTCATATATAATGCCAATCAGATTAGGTAATTCCAGGGGATCTTGTCAGTTTGTTCTATATGTCTTTACAGGAGAGGCAACTCTTACTGAAGCAGTGCAGGAAATTCATTTGTCTTCTGTTCATTGTCATGCTTGGCTGTCACAGAAAATAATTTCTCACAATGCCATATGTGCTAGAACCATTATTCTGCTCTATGCTATATCACATTTATTTTATGTTGACTGATGCTTGGTTTTCACATTTTGGATCAAGAGGAGCAATTCTATAACACATTCTGAAGGTGTTTATCAAATCCACAGCTCTTGCCACATTACGTCCCAGAGAAATTCAAAGAAACACTGGTGCTGTGCAAGCTTGATTGGGCATTGCCATTTCATACAGGAATTGCAAGAGTAGTTCGTTTTAGGAGAAAAAGGAGGTATGTGAGTGTGAAACAAGTTAGTACTGTCTGTGTATTACATACGATAAACCTAATTTTTTGGGAAGTATGTTAGGAAGTGATGGATCACCTGCAGTGTGCATTGACTTGAACTGCCCATAGACTCGCTATGTAAGGGCAGGACACGCTACCTATAGAAATGACTGGAAGATTAACTTTGTGTTAGCTTTCACAGTGCGTCACAAATTGTTGAGTCCTATAAAATGATATTTGGCCAGCTCAGGTTCCTGCACAGACATTAATCTCATTAGGTGACTCTTCTGTGGATAGAGATTCTTACTGATCGTGTGACTTTGTTAGAGTTGCAGAATCAGGCCCTAAGGAGAGAAACACTTTCATCTGATGCTTCAAATGGTTGTCCCTATATCATATATCACCTTATCATTGAGGCATTTTGTCATCTTCAAATCACATGTTAAAAAAACACCACTTGGTTCCTGAGAATTGTTCAGGGCATGGATAGCCAGGTTGCTACTTTACTTTTGCTATTAGAACAGCAATTAAGGAAAATTAATATGGAAAAAAAAAGGTATCTTAGCCTCAGTATGGTTTCTGTTCTTGATTTTTAACATCTGCACTGGATAAACTACATGCCTTCGAAAAAGAAGTGTCTTTTGCTTTGGCATAGTCCTCTGATGGTGCCTGAGCAGGTCACCAACATCCATACCACTCTAGTGCTATATCTGCTTTCCACAAGCTTCTGTGCCCACACACTTATTTCTGTTCCTTGTGCATCTTTTGCACCTTGTCCACCTTATGAGGTGGCTCAGGACTAACTTATTTCAACCTTTGTTACTGCTACTTCCAAGTTACCTGTACTTCTTGATAGGTCTTGTCATTATGGATATCAAAGAAACCTTCTTTGTTTTTTGAAGCTGGTAGGCCTTTCTAGTTTTCTGGAGGGCTGACCACCTACTTCCTTGCTAGAGAGATTGTGAGGGAGTTGCTCCTGTGTACAGAGGTCTAAACTCCCTCCAGCAGTTAAGCCCTTCCAATTCTAGCAGTTGTTGGGAACTGCTAAAGACGGATAGGTTTTGATTATTTTGCAGTCCTTATTCAGGTCAACAGCTTGTCCTTCTTTCTGTCTCCCCTCTCATGGATGTAGCTCTGCTGTGGGATGCTTTGGATCCCTCTGGACTGGCTGCCCCTATATGGCCGTGGAAGAAACTCCTATGAGAGCTGTCTGAAAAGGTGTGCAAGACAAAGTACTCCTTTGGCTTGAGAAATCCTTTGAAACTCAGTGTGCTAGAGGTTGAGAAAATATACCATGTTTTACCTGGGTTTTCTTATATATGTGTGTGTGTCTGTGCTTGTCTTGTGATTATGCTCTTTCCAAGGCACTTGCTGTTGTCCCTTATCAGAGAACTGTGTAAGCAGCTAAGTCAGGCTTTGGTCTGACTCAGCACAGCTGTTCCCCCGTCCCAATGTCTTACAGCAATGGACTGTGGACAGACCATGCTCCAAGCATTCGTGAGAGGAGGAACAAAGGAAAGGGATCGAGTTCTGTGATAAAACCCATGAAGACCTGGTGTTTTAACAGATCTTTTTGCTGTGGTTTTTTTTATGTATTCAAATGTCCTGTCAGTCTGCAAGCTTGCAAAGGTGATCTGGGCATTCTTGAATGGCTCAGGAAGCCATATTTTTTGTTCTTTTCCCCAGACATGACCCATTTCTGTCTAGCATGATTACTCTATTCTGCATGAGAACATAGGCTTTTGGCTGCTGAGGTGTATGTCAAACAGGACTGATTGCTTAAAGCCAAGAATAAATCCAAGAATTTATACATATGTAAGGAGCCTCTCTGCCTTGGTCTGCTCAGTCCTAGCAATTTGATTACCTTTTCAAGCCTTTCTTTGCAAGAAGGAAGATCAGTTTTTTCTTCTTCCTTTCTACTTCAAAAAATAATATTCTTTACAGCATGAAAAGCTGTCATGTATAACAAAGGGCCCAGGTGCATACCATCAATGCTGGGTAGACTTATGCCATGAAGAAGAAATTAAGGCTTTTTTTCTTTTCTTTTCTTTTTCTTTCTTTTTTTTTTTTTTTTTTGAGAAAGGATTCTAACAGTTTCTTTTACAAGACCTGAACTCACCATCCCTACTGGCAAATACAAGTGCTATTGCCAAGTGTGGGTATCGTATTGGCAAACTGACCATGGCACATGTCTAGTAAAAGAGCAAATGCTATGGATTATAGGGGAGTTTGTGTCTGGGTATTGCTTAGCAACAACACATGTTTAGGTCACAAACTTGGTGACATAATTCATGCTGGGGATGAATAGGAACTATCTGACTACAACAAGCATGATGTTCAAAACAACTAATGCTTTCACTGCCTTCTGGTAACATCATTATCTTTCTGTATTCTTTTCTTTATAAAGCAGCATTAAGGATGAGAAAATTAACTTTTTCAGAATTTTGAAAATGGTGAAGTTCTTTCTTATACAAAAATTTGTTTAGATGTAACTTTTGTTCTCTGTTGTCTGTCTAAAAATATATTTAGGATGCGTCATAATCAAGGGTCAATGTTGCTGTAAATCTTGACTTTTTTTCTGATTATTTTCCCCTTTTGTGCATGTTTTAATGTTGTGCTTTTACATTATGGTACATTATCTTGAATGTTTTGATGTTCTAGAAGGAAAGTTAGAATTTAGTGTGGTTAATTGGGTTTTAAAGCTGGCTTTCCTGCTGCTAGCATTCTGAGTCCCTTTTCAAATTGATAGGTCAGGCCTGCCCACATTACCCTTATGTCACAATGATCGTACCCCTTGCAATAGAGAAGCATGTTTGTGGCAGGTGTTTTCACATGTTGCCTTTTTTTGGTAGTCTGTAAATTGATTTTCTGACTGTGTTCATTTTTCAACTTTCAATAAGCATGTCCTGTGTTACTTTACATTATGCAGAAGTCTTAAGGGAATTAACAAAGAGTTTGTTCAGTGCTTTGTTGGAAACTGCTGTAAGGATATAATCGTATCCCAAGAATTGAGCATTGCGTGTATCTGCAGTGATTTTGCAGCCTAGGTGCTGTCCAAGTCTGCCTTTGTCCTGGGATGGATATGTGTGTGGTTTGTTCTTAAGAGAAGAAAAAAGTAATAAGAAATACACCTGAACTCACTACCAGTTTGCATTAATTCTTTCAAATCCTTGAGGTATTCTTTCTGACCTTGGTGAAGAAGTAACAATACAGTTTTTAGAGCAAAAAAAATTGCCACTTACTTGCAAGTGTGAGGTTACAGTGTCCATCATGTTTTCTAATATATGTGATCTAAATATTCAGGAAAAGTGATGGTCACTTTTGTCATCCTCTGTTTTGGAGTAGTGTGTAAGGCTGAGGTGCATCAATGTGATGTTTATGACTTTATCACGAAGTAATTTAACTTTCAACTCGGGAACAGTGCTAATAGGTCTTTCAGGACAGCAAACAAAATTGTGCATTGTGATATGGCCAGGATGAGCTGGAATTTGAATAACCTTTCTTTTCCATCCCCTCCATCTCTTTGCCGGGCAAATGTTGAAAGGTAGTTTTAATTGGATAAATTTTTATTATTAAGCACAGTTTTCCTAGCTGGTCTCAGAACACTGCCCTCACCTGCCATGGTTCTGAAATGGAAATCGACCTTTTTTTTTTTTTTTTTTTTTTTTACTTTGCACAGTTAACAAAACAGCATTAAGAGATGTTTTACTCAGGCCAAGGTTTGTAAAGGAACTTGTATTTAAATCAGAAGGAAATTGTAAACCCAGTATTAGCATCTGAGTATCATGTAAATCTGTAAAAGTCACAATGTGTACCTGAAATTTGTAACTTCATCAGCTAAAATATTTCTGATTATATATCATGCATGTAGTGTTAACTGTCAACTCACATTGTGTGTGTGAGAGCACCACAAAAGGGAAAACTGAGACCTGCTCACTGCATCCAGGAGACAGGACGAAACTCCAACATGTTTTAACTTGGACAAAGGTGTTATTGTCATTAGCAGGTACAATTAACAATTTTTATCTATGACAAAGTAGGTTTAAAATATATTACTTAAGAAAAGAAACAGTGTTTGTGTGAGTGTGGGTGGAAGAATCATCTGGAGTTGGGCTCCTCTGCAACTGTTGAAAGAGAACTATCTTGCACTTCATATATTGTCCATCATTTCAGGATCTTAATGTCTTCCCAAGTGGCCATCCTGTGACACTCCTGGGGAATTAAAGACAGAAAGAAGGGAGGTCATTTGTTCAATGTCCTATAGGAAATGTGCTGGAATCGGAACCCAGCTCCCCCGAGTCCTGCTCCTTTGTCGCGATCAAAAGATTGCTCGACCTCTCCATGGGCGTCCAATGTGTGTTTCAGCTGTCCCTCTCTGCTGTGGGGCACCCTTTGTTACAGATCTAAATTTAACTCCATTTCACACACTGCTTGGCTTTTCATGCTGCTGTTATCATAAATTACAAATCTGAAAGGCTGATTCGCCCAGCAGTAAAAACTGTTATTGTTATAGCCTGGGAACACAATACTGTTTCAGAAACTGAAACTTGGTTTCTTTCAGTTTGGGAGAGCCTTAAACCTTTCCTCTGTGATAAATCCCAGCACCTTATGGCCTGAATGGCTTTGTGTAACTGCTGAAACAAATGACTACTACCAAGCTGGCTTGCTATCTAGAGGTTATGGACTTGGGGTCATCTGAAATGTAATATGCAGATGGATCCTAAGATTTTATCGTTAATGATAAATTGATTTTATGGTCAGGAAAGTGAATTCTTCTGCAGCAAGAGGAAAAATCCACTCTCATCAGTCTGGGTAGGACCCTGTTGATTGCCTGGATGCAACCTGAACAAGTAAACAGTGGAACTCATATTCTGCTTGCCTGCAAAACTGTTTGCATCCTCTGAGGGGTTTGTGCCTGCACAGCACAATAGAAATCCCTTACCCTAATAAGACATAAACCACTCATGGAATGGATCTAGTGCAGCAGGGCACCCATTTATAGCAGCCACTGCAGTTTGCCCTCATTGAGTGGCTGCAGGGGCTGTGTGGCAACTCTCAGCTGTGCTGTTCCTGATCCAGTCGCCAGCCTCTATTGGCATGTAAACTGCACCTCATTCTGAAATGTGGGTTGCTCAAGGGCCATTAGCCTGTTGGCCTTCACATCTCAACTATGAGAGGTTGTTCTTAGGGTAAATAACATCAGGTTTTTCCCCTTTCCATCAAGGGAAATCCCATAGCCTTTTGCAATGAGCCCTTCAGAGCTCCACAGGAGGTTTACTAGAACAGTCTTCTTCTGGTCAGTAGACATTTTGGAGATGTGTTGGGGGGGGAAATTTTCCCACCAGGTGTACTTTTCTTTTGTCTTGTTCATGGAAGACTATTGGTGCAGTCTGTTCAGTAGGTCTGTGTGAAAATGTTGGAAAAAAAAAAAACCTGAGAGCTTGGACCAAATTTATCATGAAGATGTTACTTTGGTGTCTTGGCTGCTTTATTGTTGCATCAGGTTGTTTGGCAAGTCTCTATCTGTTTCCTAGTTTGTGTTTTACTGGATCTCACTTTACCATCTTTCATCACAGGAAACTGCGTGCATTTTAAAAGGTAACTAAAGTAAGATCTCATATCTCTAGAAGATACATATTTTTATTGCTGCATATAGACATTTCAGGGTGTAGGTGTCATCCCTGATACAAAACCCCAGCCTAGGTCTCTGAAATAATTCAGTACTTAGATTGGAGTGTGTGGGGGAGGGTTATATGTTTTTTTAATTCAAACAAATGGTTTAATTGTGAAGCTGACAGAAAACATTGTGCTGGAGACCGGTACCTAGGTGTATCAGCTTCTTGGCTGATGGTTGTGTGTCCCTCATTTGGAGGCATTTCCACTAGATGTCTTGCATAACATGATAGCAACAACACATACAGCTTCAAATTAATCTTTTCCGGAAGACCTTCTTGGAAAAACAGTTAACCTGTGGAATGGGAGCCAGCCAGAGACAGCTCTGAAACTATGTATTTGATCTGAATACCTAATGCAAAAGTCGGACACGTTCTGCATCTGGCTGCCATCTTTTGAATGAACCATTCCAGTTCCGCTCCATGTCCATACATGCTCCTGTACGGAAAATACAGACTTAAGTTCAAGTCTGAATTATTATCTTCTGCAAATAAAAGTATTCAGCTTCTGAAATTCCATTTGTAACACCTGGTACTGGAATGCTTTGCAAGTCTGGCTGTGAAGCCCCATCCCACTAACCTAAGCAGTCTTTTCAAGTCTTTTTTTCTAATGCATCAAAAGTGACCAAACTTTTTAATGATCAGAACTTTTGAATCCAAGTTTTACTGTTTTGCTTTCTTTCTAAAAATGAACTAGTTGTCTCTCAGGCTAAGATCCAGGGACAGCCCTTGTAGCACGAGGGAATATGTCTTCAGATTTCTCCAATGTTGAGCCTCAGAAGCACACCAAGGTCTTTCTCTGCATCTCAGTTGATGCTCACAAATTTGGAATAGATTCCTGCTCAGTGGTAAGTGACTTACAAAACCAAAATCTGATGAGGTAGCTATCATGAGTTACCAGGAAGCACACACTAACTGCATCTAATTTGCAGCAACAGTGTAAGAAAGAGGAAGGAAAAAATGGTTCATTCATCAGTGGTTTGTGTTCATTTAATAAATCGCAGCTTGTCCATGTGCTGTGTTAGAAATCAGTTTCTATTTGATCAGATAATTGGGGGAGGAATTCATTGCCCCTTTCATTCAAAGTCTGTTAGCAGTAAGCGGAAGCTGGCTGCTTCCCCATAAGACACACAGGCTTATGCATATCTGCTATAAATTGCATGAATGTGGATGGGCATTCAGGTGGTGAGTGGTGTGATGGAGCAGGCAAAGCAATCAGATTAAATCTGTGGGAGCATCCTCCCCTTTTTTGACATAGGAGCACGTGAAGCATGTACCTCATAGCGATACCAATTGAGATCAAAGCTTCGAAATGTCACCTACATTGTAGCAGACTGGTTACAAGATAAGTGCACAAAGAAGTCATACAGACATGGAAATGATGGTAGCTTCTCTGGAGACTTTCAGTTCCTGTCTGGATGCATTTCTGTGTGATCTGCTCTAGTTTTGTCCTGCTCTGGCAGGGGGGTTGGACTCGATCTTGGGAGATCCCTTCCAACCCCTAACATTCTGTGATTCTGAAGCTGATTGGGGAAGACAAAATGAATGGAGGACAAGGTAATTCCACCACATAGTCTAACTGACAAACTAGATTCTCAAAAACCCATTTGGCTTTCACTTATCCCTGAAGACACACAAAATTCATTGATGTTAATGTTGTCAAAGGACCGAAAGAGCTGCTTGCTTTTTCGATTGCTGACCCAATTCAGGGCCTTTGTTGTGTGTAAGCCCACTCAGACTCACTGATTAAGTGTTCATGTGCCCATTCACTACACTAACACCAATAGGCTTTCTCAGAAGACAAGCTTAAGGTAGGACCTAAAACTGGTAGGACTTAAGCTGCTGGATTAAAAGGGAGAACACATTCTTCTAGAATGTGTTGGAAAAGACTGCAGCCCTGCCTTATTTCTGAAAAATGGGATTGTAATTCTGAGCTTCATACTCAAGGCTGGGAGTTTTAAATGGCAGCTACTAAAGTCAAGGTCTGGGAAGATATCTTTCTGAATTGCAAAGGGGAATGGGAAGCCAGAAAACATAGTTTCCTCTCAACTCTCTGTTGGCAAGATGAATTTGCTCTCTGTTCAGGGTGCTGGTTTTAAGCACCCGTTTTTTGTTGTCTTACTCTCTCCACAAACCACAAGCAGACGTTATAACAAATATTAGAATGCAAGATTCCTGCAAGGTCAGGTCTGTCCTGCTGAGTGCTTTAGTGCTCACATTCCCTTCCAGGATAAACAGAGAGGGAGCTTTACTCATTTCAGCTGTGATTTTTACCTCTTAAAATCACTGGTGCACCAGAAAGCAAGTGACCTGGCTATAAATTAAGATCAGAATTTCTGCATATGTACACATGGTTTCTACCATCAGATAAATACACAGATAAACATGTGGTAGCTATTTTAATTAATTATATCCTGGGAGTTTTGCCCATTGTGTTCCCAAGAACAGTGTGCAAGATGCAACTCTATGAATTCCACACATTGCATTAAGTGACCCCTTACCCAAAAGCATGGCTGAGAAAACTGTGATTTCCTTATTAGAATCACATGTCAGCACCTTGCCAGCTACATTCCTGAATGCTCTTCAGCTTGGTTGTTGGGTTTTTTTGCATTTGTTGTCCACAAACACTGCACCTAAACCTATCTATAGGGTGACTCACAGCATTATTCCATTTGAAACCTCTTTCTCTGAAAAGGCTGTGCTGGAGTCATTTGATGCCATATTTACTAGTGCCCTGGAGGCCTCCAGGCAATCCCCAAGTTAGCTGAGTTCGTGTTACCAGGGATAAGTAAGCTGGCCCTCATTCTTCAGGCCTGCACAACTGTAACATCTTTTCCGTCATAAAGTAATTTCCTAATTTATGTGGAAATTATACATTCAAGTCACATTACAGTCAGTATTTTACAGGTGCTCTATGGCCACTTCTTGGCTGTGACTCATTCAGAGGTTCCCTTTTGGCTTTGGCTCTTCCTAGCTGAGCTATTCATAGAAAGCAGTGTTTGTATTTGGCAGGTAACGTTGTTACAAATTAGAGTAAACACTAATTATTTACAGGATAGATAATTTCCCAGGGGAGCAATGCTCATGTGCATTCCTCTTTTTTTCCCTTTTCTTTCTCTAGCCCCTCAAAGTCTGTCTTGTGAAAGAAAGTTTCACAGAGTTAAGAAAGTGGAAAATACTAAGAGGCTCAGGGAAGAAACTGTTTCAGGACAGCACCTCCAAGGGTGTTGGCTTTCAAAACCTTGAGGTCTGTATTGAAGCCAGAACTTTACAGAGTGAGGTTTTCCCCTTTTTATCCTGGATCCAAGTTTACACAGATCCCTTCATGGTTTTGGGGAGCATTACTTCAAAGAAGCTCTTGACTGGAGAAAGCCCCTTTTAGATGAGGGATTGGGGTTCGCCAAAGTGAGGACTGCTAGAAAGAGGTAGCAAATGCTTTACATAACAAGCCTGTCTGTTTATGCAGATCATCAGGTCACTCTCAAATGATTAACAATATCTGTTGTCTGCAGAAGCTGTAGTGCTCTACATGTGGTTGCTTTGCCTGCATTTTAAAGGTGTGACCAACCAGGTCATGACGTGCCAAACAACTGTGTGGTAGATCTCAGCATGAGCAAGCAGAACAAGATCATCCAAGGGAGTGTACTTGTTGGTTCTTACCATGATGGGAGATGAAATTATGCTATCCAGATGCACTTACTTTTGCTGCTGGAAACTCAGTATTCCCTGATAATTAACTTCTCAGCTTCAGTTTCACTGAATGTTTAAATTCCTTTCATCTAAAAAGTGTTTAAAACATGAGTTCTTATCTCTGCTTTATTTTTTTTTCTTCCTGATAACATGAGAGGCTTTATAATCTTAGAAATCACATACTGTGAAGAAAGAGTTTGAAATTTCATGGGGGTTTAGAGTGGTCACATTAAGAGGGGCTTTTTAGGAGTGTATTTGAAACAGAAGGTGGGACTTTGTAGACTGAGGAGCACATTTAGACCCACAAATTAGAGCTCAGCAGGTGAGAGGCTGTGACTGCAGAAAGGTTAAAATCCTCTTTGCAAAAGAGAGAAAAAAATTAATCTTTTACAATTTTTGTTTGGATTTGGGGGAGATTACAGGCTGATCACTAGAATCTAATCATATCTACTCAGAACTGGATATATTCCATTGCACAACTGGTTTCTATTGTCTGGTGCCTGTGCCAGCACACACAGTGGTCACCAGCATGTGTGGTTTTGTGCCATTTCACTTGTGTGCTCCAGTCATCTTGTATGGGCGTTAGGCTGCAGTGTCAGCTCTTTAGGCCTTTCAGAAAAAAACCCAAAAATGTCATAGGGATGGAATAGGATCTCACAGCAGGACCTCACCTTCAAGCTGGGAATTTACTCAATATTGGAGCAGTTCAGGACATAGGAACACTGGAAAAGGGTAAAATTCATATTGACAGATTGCTCAGCTGGAATAGCTACCGTCTGCTTGAAAACCAGTCATTATTTTGGAGCCACGTTAGGTCACTCTCTGTAATGTCAGTAAAGGCAGACCAACAGTCAGTGAAATCCTTCATCAGATTATGTTTCTATATGTTTCCCTTGGTGACATCAAGAGAGAATTTGAAGAGAAAGCTGACAGACCTATTATTATACAGGCACAAGATATGGCTGTGATCTTTCCAGTGCACCCAAAATAAGCCTCATCTTTGAAAATGAGTTACTGTGTATGTCCATGACTCAAGGGCAGCCCTGAGAGCAACCTCAGTCCTGCACAGAATAAAAAAGCCATTATTCATCTTCCCTTCCCGTTGAGGAGATTTAGTTCTGTTCTGAAGCCAGAACTCTAAGGCCTGCATAGAAACAGAAGTCCAAATTACTGAAGTTATTTTGATAGAGGTATCATGTAAAGGGCAGGCTTTGAGAATGCCCAAGTCAGGTAAACAAGTTCTCTGAGGGACTTTTGGGTTTCATATGTTACCAGAAGTTTTCCATCCATTTTCCCTGTGCTCTTTAAAATGAGACCACCACAATAGGAAAGTCGTATTTCCCAATAAGTAATAGTATTTTATAAGCATAAGCACAGTTCCTCTGTGTTGGTGTCTTTCCATATATAAACTGCCATATTTTGCATCCTGCATTTTCCTCTTTAAACAAAAAACCATCCAAAAAAAAAAAAAAAAAAAAGGAACAAAAAACAAACAAAACAAGCCACAAACCATCAGTGGAGCATAAAGCTGCTCTGCTGTGCTAGCTAACCAGCTAGCTTGGTGTGGTATAAGGTGCAGGAAAGAAATGAACACGGCTTGTTGTGGCTGATTAAAAGGGGAAAGGAAGGAGCATGGGGAACAATGAGTGCATGCTGTGTGGAGTGTGCGTAGTCCCAGAAAGTGAGTGAAATGCTGCTGAAATATTGATAGGGCGGATGGGATCTGGAATGATTGACAGTGTGTGTGTGTGTCTTGGCAAGTTTAATTGGATTTGTTGGGGTAGAGGGTGGAAGAATGTGGTGCATTTCCTTTTATGGCTTTCTTTCAGTCTCTTCTTTCCTATAGAGTTGACATTCAATGCATATACATTTCATTGCCTGCATAGAAAACCTGGTCTTTATTCCCTTAAGTTTTAAATTTGAGGGAGCTGCATAGAGAAAATGAAGAGAGATGTAAAACAACTTTTATTGCATTTTATTTACTACTTCTCTTCATTCTTCACTGAGTACTTGTACCTATCAAGAGTGGTAACTTGGAGGGGAAAAGAAGGAAAAAAGTACATATAATTGAATAGCAGCTAAATGATTCTCAGTGTTATGATGCCAGTCATAACAGGAATTCTGTCCCGAGGACTTGTTGCTAATGTGCTCTACTTGAGTAGTGAGAAAGTGAGAAGCTTTTTAAACAGATTCCTCTCATCTTCCCTCAAGATTTGAAGCTGAGACTTTAGGCGCAAAGGTGTTAGGTTATATCAGAGTGATAAAGTCCAGATCATCCAAAATGCTGATCAGCCAAATTCTTGTTTAGCCTTCTAACTTACATTCAAACAAGTAGATGTCTGTGGGGAGATACCTCTTG
Organism: Megaceryle torquata; assembly: GCA_024611175.1. Taxonomy (NCBI): domain Eukaryota; kingdom Metazoa; phylum Chordata; class Aves; order Coraciiformes; family Cerylidae; genus Megaceryle; species Megaceryle torquata. The sequence continues at coordinate 132,182 of JANIJG010017683.1, read as the reverse complement.
TTGTTTTGATTGGTCAAATTCTAGATTCCCAACAAGCCACCAGCCATGGTGTATGTGAACTTTCTTCTGTAAGGCTGTCTTTCACCCTTCCTCTCTCCCTCCCACCTTTCTCCAGCATGAGTATCCTGTGATTTTAAGCAGAACTCTTGAAGAATCTGATTTCTACTCACTCTGGTATTGAATTAGGTGTTCCCTTGATGTCAAAACTAGAAAGTAGAAAACCACCCTGGTCTTCTGATTTCTATAAAAAGGGTTTTTTTATTTAATAGAGCAAACTGCTTCTATCAGCTGTTTGTGTGATATTTGCAATGAATGTACTGTTGGTGAAAAGTCCCAGCATAGGGACTATGTGGCTGGCACCTGTAAAGTTTTACCTGAGCTGCTGGGCTCGTGTGATGGGGTCCTGACCTGGAGGGACACATCCAAGGCAAGTAGCAGGAGGAATACCTAGTTCCTAGTCTTTCACTGTTATAGGCTAACAAGCAATGTAGTTAATTCACACAGGAATGTGGATCTGGAATGTACATCATGTCTGCTATCACAGGTGAACTTCTCCAGCTCCACCTTAAAATTAGTCAAGTTTGTCACTGTGACTGCAATTACAAAGTTACTTCTTCCTCTGCGTTGTATCCAATTTCTGTTCAAATCTTGTAGGTCAAAAAACTGATGCTAAGGGTGACACCTGGTGAGATGTTTCAGAGAGACCTCTCCGATTGCTGCTCCTGGGCTCAATGGAAAAGAAGCCTGTCTTCTGCAGAGAGCCAATCAGGGTTTGCTTTTTGTGGGGAAGATTGAGAAGTACTGACAGAGGACACTAAATTTCATCAAAGGGTAACAATTTTAATTTTTCTGCTTTGAGTTCAGCTGAACCCACCAGCCAAAGTCTTGGTAATCCATTTTCAAACCTGTGAGCTTTCCAGGCCCTCAGGCACATGCTTCTTTTTCCTTCACCCTGCCCCACAATCAAACTTAGCAGTCTGTGAAAACCATTGCGTATGTAGGTAGAGGGAGGGAGGGACTTAATGACATGTTCAGTCATCTCGGAAGAGATGAAGCCAAACACATGTCTGGTAGCAGAATATGTTTGGAGCAGTTTTTCGGTTTTCAAATAACAAACTTAAAGTAATAATGTCATTACACAGCTCTAAATTCAAGGATGTGTTTTTACTGAAACACAATAGAAGCTAAGCTATCAGTCAGACACCTCATGTTCATTGAAGTAACAGCCAGTTTCACTGGCAGAAGTATTTCTGAATTTTCTACTCTTACTTAAGGCTGCTTTGGTATGAGACAAATATATCTTCTTGAGACTGATTAAAAGACTTAAGGGAAAAATAAGCTTGAGTATAAGAAAACATTCACTGTCTGCCTGTTTGTTTGACCATGTTTTATTTGTATGTGTGTTAATTTCAATTTGAGAAAAATTATTGATGCAAGAAACCATACATCATTTTTCTCCTCTGGATGTTGTACTACTATTCTTATGAAAAGCCTGATTTTCAGAAAAAAGCAATGGAAGTAGCATTCATGAAGAGTCAGCCAATGTCTTTATTACTCTACTCATCAACAAACCACCATGTCTTGTTTGCTGTAACTCTACTCATGCTTCCCTGGATGTTATCTTTATGGTCAGTTATCTTTAATTTTAGCACCCTCTGCTGTGGACAGCTATAATAACATTGTATTTAATTATTATTCTTTTGTAATTTATGTATTTCTTTTTGTACCAAACGTTCTACAAAGGCAACACAGCAGTGTCAGTGGAGCTGCATGTTATCTGATATGAAAAACATACTCTCTTTTTTGTATTAATCTGGAAGGTAGCAGAGGTTATAAAATGTTCTAGATTAGAAAGGATCTCAAACCAAAAATCTTTATCTTTGCTGAAGAGAGATGTAGGCATGCAACAGTGCTTGGGTATGGAGATCATTTCCAGGTTGTGCAGGCTATAAAGAAAAGTTGATATTTGCCACATTTTACTCCTGTGGAACATCAGCTGATCATACCACTTCTACCTCTGGTATCAGATTTTCTACAAGAATAGAGGCACATGTGTTAAAATTCTCTTGGTTGGCTCTCTCTTATCTAGACATTCTTTCTTGCTAGCACAGTCCCTAGCTAATTCTTCAGGTCAAGGCATCACTTGTGCCAGCAGGACTGGACCAGGATGTGGCCCATTGTTGCTGGGTGGTTGTTTTGTTTTGTTGTTGTTGGGGTTTTTTTTTTTTTTGGGGGGGGGGTGTTTTGTTTTTAATAAATAGTATCAGAAAGTGCCATAATAGACAAGAAGTGGAGAGAGAGCATGTATGTATCTATACACACACCTAATTTATCAAAATAATTTTGCAGGGATTATACTTGAAAAATGAAACTTTTTTTCTGTCTTTCCAGTAACTGGCTCCATTTTTTAATCTCTTGGTGACAGGAGAGGTGTAGTTTTGATTTCAACAGAGATACAGCCTGAAAACTGAAGGAAGAAACTCTTCCTAGTATGTAAGATATGGTCAATTCTTCCACATTTCTTTGCAGACAGAAAATCTCCTATTCCTCCTTAATGAAGCTTGCCATGGATGGGAGCACTATTTTCTGTGACAGTTTCTTCTCTCTCTTCTCCCTCATCTCTTATTTAGAGACTCTTTTCAACTCTTATCAGGCTTGAAGGCTAACAAGATGGCTATACCAAAAGGATGCTTTTGAAAAAATGCAATAATTTCAGATAACAAATAAATAGTTATCTGTACTTTCAGTGTCTTCCTCTAAATGCTTAAGTATTTGTTATCAACACTGCCTTCATATTTTCTATTTTGTCTTCTAGAAAGCAGCATGTGTAACAGCAATAACAGTACAAATCAGTCATTTCCCTTCTCACTCCTCCAACTCCATCTGCTGATCGCTCATATGAGAGCTCTAATAGCAGAGCTGCTTCTGAGGATTGTTGAAGGCATGGAACCAGTGAAAGCCTTCTTGTCAAGCCTCCAAGAGCAAATAGCAACAGAGATAAAATTTTGAATACATTAGTAGTAATACTGTATTGATCTTAAAACACTTTACAAACATTAACTAATTAAGCTTCAAAACAATGAAAATTTGCATTAATAAAGCCCATTTAGCAGATGAAGAAGTGGAGGTAAATAAAGGGTAAGCAAAGTGACCAGAGTCAGGTGGTGGGTGAAGGTCAGAGAAAGGTGTCCTGGTTTCTAGTTTTTCTGCCTTTCATGTGATCTTATGGAGAACATTTTTGCAGTGAAAATTGCAGCCATGTCAGATTGAATTGTTTGGGATGCTTTATCACAAGACTGAGCATTTCTTACAGGAATCAAGGTGATACAGAAGCTCACAAAAGTAATAAACATTTTTAGCCTCCCAGGTCCAGCTTAATTTGAGAAGGGGCCATAGAAATGGCCTCTTCTGAAAGCAGAGTCTGGGCAGTAGTGGCTGAGGGGTTTTCTTTATTGTGAGCCTTTCTTTTCTCACTTGTATTGCTCTGGTGGTGCAGGTTGGAAAGAAAACTGCCTTAACCTGCAAAATAGGAATTCACGTGGGCTTGACACTGATGTCATGCATCTATCCCACCCTTCCTATGGAATAAGTAAAGCCTCCTCAAGGGACTGCTCTGCTCCAGTGATCCCAGCCAGTCTGTGCAGCCTGAGTGGCTATTATAGTAGAATGGCTTAGGATCAGTAGAGCAACCCTGGCTTAAAAAGAGAGTGACAAAGTGGAGGATCAGGCACACAGTAAGTGAATCATATGGAGCAGTGCTGACCCAAACAGAGGATGACAGCTTGGAAAAGGTTCCTCAGAGACATTAAGTTATCCTTGGAAAGGCAGGTCTCAAAGCCAAGGCTTGTACTTTCTTAATGGGTTTCATTAGGAAGAAAGGAAAGGAACTGGAAAAAAGATGTGTAGCTTAAAAGGGAACAGCTTTAGCACAGTCTAAAATTTGTTCCATTTTTCAATAAAAGAAGCCAATCCTGCCTTGAAATTCATGTCCCTTCAAAGTTCAAGGAAGCCTGCATTGTTGGCCTGCTCAGTCAGAATGCTCCAGCCACTTATTGTATGTGGATTGCACCCCAGGGACTAACTGGAAAAATATGATTTAGTGAAAGCTTGTACCCAAAACACATCATTGGCCTCTGATCTCTGAACATTTAAATATTTCAAGCTTACAAGCGGACGCTGTCACGAGGACAGACCCTGATCCCTAGCTGATTCTAGAACATCTGTTGAGGCATTTACCAAGTTAATAGATTAGCTATGAGAATCAGGCAGGTGTTTTTCACCAAAGCCAGAAAACATCAAAATCAGATTGCCCTCCAAGTCTTTCAGCACAGGCAATCGAGTTAGAATGACTCATAGAGTCTAACAGATAATAAAACACACATAACATTTGCTTTAAGGTACAGGTGGGGATATTTTGTACTGCGCTTAGGAGAAAGAAAAACTAACTCTATTTGGGAATAGAGTAATTGAATACAGATGGGAGGAGGCAAATGAAAGAATTTAGCAAATATCTCAGTGGAATAGCTAATGGGAACGAGACAGAATAGGAAATTAAAAATTATTCGAAGCAGATGGACCATTCTTTGAGTTTTTTAAAATTTATTAGGGCTGCGAAAAAAATGTGTCTGTTTATTTTCCATGGCCATGAAATTAATGACTTGGTGAGTTGTGCTTGTGCAATTTTATGACTGCCATGTCATTTGTCATAATTTGGGTGCTGTTTGATATGGATTTATGAATATTTCCTCCCCCCAACATGATTTATGGGTGTTGGTCATATGTGAATTAGACTGTCACCTTTAGTATGAAAAAGTACAAATGACAGATTATAAAAAAAAAAAAAAAAAAACCCAACCACAAGTGTTCAAGTTCTTAGAGCTGGAAAGCAGAGTTTGCAATCCTCTCCTCTGCTTCTTCATTGGAAGTTTTTGTTTGGAGCTGACAATTAAATGTTTGGACTTCAGTCAAGCATATGGGAACATTGAGAGGGCTTGAATAGATCTGAACTCATCTGAACTTCACCTGTGAAACTCAGTTTGAGTCATCCTTTCCTCGTACTGTGCATTGAAAAACAAAATATATACACTCCTTGCCATAGGAACAACTGATTTACTGTACCAGAGCAGCAAGTTGGCCTGGTAAATTTGCTGTCTGTCTTCCAGTAGTGGCTAGTTCTGGGTGAAGCTTCCACAGAAAGTGAAAATAATCTCACACATTATGTCCAGTTATGCAGCACTCCATAGTTGAAGGTGTGAAATTAAAAGACATACAAAACAGTCTGTAATAATAATAGTATCTAGGTTTAGATCCAAAGTACTAACTTTTAATACTAACTTTTATCACTTCCATCAAAACTATTAGTATTTGCCTTTTGTTTTGTAATATGTAGCAGCAGCATGCACTGTTATATTACAGGAGAAACAGGACAGTTGCTCCCAGATTTGAGCCACCTGACTTCAAGCATATAACTGAGGCAACTAAATTAGTACCTAATCACCCAAGGCTCCCCCGCTGATGTTGAAAGTGATATGTTCCTCCAGAGGGCAATTCAGCCCACGTGTCTCCATCCATTGACTACACAGGCAGACTAAAAAAGTACCCCCTTCCTAATTTAGCACCCTACTTTGGTGTAGAAAGTCATGTGGGAGAAATTAAAGCCCAGCATGGGATATAGCTTTAAAAAGAAGCAACAATACACCTCCCATGAAAACAAACATTGCTGATCATCTTTCATGCTGAACTAGCAAATGTTTCCTTGATGGGGGCTATGACTGGTTCATTCTACTGTTCTTAGACAACCATATGATGAAGTCCATTTACTAAGGCCTAGAGAACATTGCTTCTCCAGTGGGAGGCTGATAATTCTTAGTAGTAAGTATCTTTGCACTTGTGGGGAAAGTATAGGAAACTTTTTAGGGAGCCATCAGGGCAGTCTTTACATGTCTGGATAGCACCTATTACCTTTAAGAGTCATTGGTTTTTTGCTTTTTTGTTTTGTTTTGGTTTTTTTGTTTGTTTGTTTGTTTTAATTATGGTCAAGCAAACCAGTGTCCTGTCTTCTCCTGTTGTGATGGTAGCTGAGATGCTTTGCAATGGTGTTGCACAGATTCACAGAACTAGAGTTCCTTGAGAAAAAATAAACTAGGATCACATGTATTGAATTCAAGAGTGAGGTCCGGTGATCTTAGCTGATTCATCAGGAAACCCTTCTGTTACAGCTGCTGGAGAAAGCTCTGTTCATCAATTGCGGTACATTGATATGTATCAGAAATACCATTGCTTGGGCCAATGAGACTTGTTTCTATATAGCACATCTAATCAATCTGTTCCCAGGCTCCTAAGTAACTTTTATTGTGCAAAAGTAGCTGATTGTTAAGCTGTCTGGCAGTTCTAAGGTGAAAATTTTTCAGAATTCAGAAAAAGTGAGAAAAATTGTGTTTCGGTCAAGTAAAATATTTTGCTTAAGTGAAAATTAAATGTTGTGCTTGGGATTTACCTATGTTTAAAAAAGTTGGGGGTTTTTCTTACTTGAAAAAAAAAAGGTTTCAAAACAAGTTCCTTCTGTTGTTGTTACAGATTTTCTGGTGTGTTTTAGAAATAGTACTTTTTTTTTTTTTTAATTACCAAATATAAATCGTGTCAGTCCTTTTCAAATAGTCTGAGTTTTGTTCCTTTATGGAAATAAATGAGTGAAAATGAAGCACACTTTCAGAAACTTCTGTTTCACCAAGGCTGCTTTCATCCCCAAAAATGTTTTGGTCAAAGCATCAAGCCTAGATTAGCTCTCCTATTTAGTTTTCTATTCTTTCACTTGCTGAATGCATTGCCTTGTACATTTTGCATTATGTTTTGCCATATTTTGAAATTGGTGAATTAAATATAATTTTTCTTTTTTTCTGGAAAAATAATTATACTAGATTTTGGGTGGAGAGAGGGGAGGATATATGCTGTTGGATTAGTGTTCTCGCCGAGTTGAGATCAAAGCTGTTTTGACTGTATCTGGCATTTAAAAAGCCAACCTGCTCATTCCCTGTTACCATAAAGAAATTTGCCAGGAAGGCAGGTGTCTAACTATACAGGCAATCAGATTACAGAGCAAAGTAATCATGATTTCCAATTTTGAGTATAGCTTGCCACATTAGCACATGTACCTTGGAAGAGAGGGAGAAGTAATCAGAGAAAGATAAGGACAAGGGTGGAGATCACTTGAGCCAGTACAGTTCTAATAAGGTAGTAAATTTAATAAAAGCTACATAAAAGTATTTTATTTCTTCAATATTAAAAAAGTCAAAGCTATCTGAAAATGAGAAAATCCCTGAGTTTGTTTTCATTTGTTTTTAAGTTACCGAAATATAGCGTTGTGTTTCTTGGGAGGCACCCTTTGCACACACATGTCTGTAACTGAGTGAGGCACAGCTGCAGAGTTTCTTTAAGGCATGCATGCTTGGCTTTGACATGCTGAGATTTATGGTGAGATTTAAGTTCTTGTACCAATGGTGACGTTTCCTGAATAGTTTGCATCCAGATGGTCTCCAAGAGGATAAGGTTTAACAAGATTTATTCACTGAGAGGGTGCAACGTGAATTAAAATTACAAGGGGTACTGTATATATGCTATTTCTTTCCCATTCACAGCCTCATGAAACGTAGAAAATCCTTTCTCTCCATTCCCTAACAAACGAAGTTAAATGGAGTTGCTTTTTTCAACATATCGTTCCACTCTGAGCAGATTAGGGCTCTGGCAAACAAGTGCTATTAATTTTGTTGGGGTGGAGGAAGGGGTTACTGCCCTTAATGCCTACCCTGCCACTTTGCCACAGTCTTTCACCCTACTAGTGGAGGCAGCAGATGCAAGCAAGTGCCATTTTATCAACTGTCATAGTTTGCAGACCATTGGCAGTTAAAATTAATGTTCTGGCTCTGAGCTGTACAGATGAGGGCTGGACCATGTTGCTTTCTGATGGCTCTGTTTCAGCTTCTGGTGGGGGACTGCTGCAGACAGCTGGGAGAGGTAACCTCTTAAGCTATTACCACTAAATCCAGCACAGCCTCTCTGACTGAGCTCCAGGTCTTCAGACCTTGAGAGCCGTTAGGACTAACAGCACTGTTTGGGATTCTGAGGCTGTATCTTCAACGGGTTGTAGGCTCAGTTGAAGCCAGTGGAGCACCAGTGATTTGTGCAGGCTGAGGGTCTAAGAATGTTAATTCGGATTGTGGTTGTCGAACCTAGACTTCTCTGGAAATTGCTTGTATTTTGCAAATAAAAGAATGGACTAGGTTCTTATAAAACCTATATTTTATAGGTTTTTGTAAAGTTATTGACACACAGTGAAGCAATTAAACAAATGCTTAACTGCTGTAAGATAAGTAGCTTCACAAAAGAAAACTAAAACATATTGCTCCCATGCTTAAAGTTAAATGCTTTGTAAGCATTTAATTGGACAGAATCAGAAGATTTACTGGGTTTGGGTTTGTTTTTTTTTTTTAATACTACTAAGTCACTATGGAAGTTCTAGTATTATTAAAATTCTGCTTTTAAAAAATGGTTGGTATTAAAAATCAGTATCTTTTATCCATTTGTTATTTTCCTCATTTGCCAGTTGTGGGGTGTGTCTCCCCTACCTTGAAGCATTGAAAGTATGTTAACTGTTAATAATTTAGCTTATTTAGCAGAATCAACACATTTCATTTTGAGTATCTTTGAATCAAGCCAAAACTCAGTTGCAGAAGGCAATGAGCTCATCCTAGAGGAGCATTTATACAAAAATATACTGTCCTGTTTCAGAAAACCCACTTCTGTCAGCTTATTGCATTTAGGACTTTGAGCATGTTCAAGGTTGTGGGGATTTTTGTTTTTATTATTATTTTGCTTTGCTATCTCATTATTTGGAGAAATTCCTTTCATGCAATGCCTGCTGCCAACTGAGCTCTGACAGATGAGATATTCACAATCAATGACTGGTCTTGAGTCCTTTGGTTTCAGAGTTGTCAACTTGATCCTTTTATTTTTGAAAGGAAGTTACTCAGCATTTCATAAAATCATCTGCACATTATGTTGTCTAAATTTAATCTCAAATTCATCAAGTATAGATACTGAAAATCACCAATTGCTTTTGAAATCTTGGTCTGGTTGAACAACATCTTTACAAAACAATGGAAAATAACAAGTGAGATGACTTTATGATTGTTCTTTATGGCTAAGAATGGTTAATAATTGTAATGAAATAGGCCTCACTGTATTGTTGCAAGTTAAAAATACGCCTCTTGCCGCAGGGCTTGAATTAATTTTGTTTGAGAGAAGTAGCATCAATGTACTGTAATAGACTTTTATTAATAGGCTAGCACAGTCATCAGTATCTGGGTTGGTGTGATTGCTGAATACAGTGAACATGAGCATCTTGACAGGCAAGTAACAAAATCTATCAATCACTTTCAGCGTGAAGGTGCTGCAATAATTATGTTTACAGTGGTAATAAAATACGGATAAAGTGTTCAAACCTATTGAAATTTTAGGGTCCATAGTGAATCTCCTATGAAATATAAAAGATGGCATTGCCATAAATTCACCTAGCTGTGTAGACTAAGATCATTATTCTCTTGACCCATCTTGCTATTTTTAGGATAAACATCATGCATTTTTCATTCAGCACTGTTCAATGGTAAAATCACTCCAAAGCTTAAGGCCTCGGTTGCATTCTTTCTTTGCTGTAATCACGTACAAGGATGTTTGGTGCCTTTCCTGTTGATGGTGCTGATGCCCTCAGAACAGCATCACAGTGTCATTTTATAATTCATGTCAGTTGATTTTTCTTTCCAGTATTGGCTAGATAAAGAATGGTGCATATTCTGCTCCCTTTCACATTGCTCTGTTTGTATAGTCGACTCCAGTTATTTCAATGGAATTATTCTAAGTTTATGGTATAAGGAAAAAATAAACTTCCTGGTCTAGTGGCTTCTGGTGTCAACGAGTCACAGTCTCCTAGTCTGAGAAATGATCTGTCATGTGATTGCTGGGTAGAAAAAGGTCCTGATTTTTTTTATTTTTTTTTCTTCCTGCCTAGGGCCATGTCCCTGGTAGGACAAAGAAGCCTTATATAGAAGGAATCCATTGCATTTACATGAAGTTTCAATCTCTTTATAATGGTAAATTAATCTATTCTTTAGCATAAGGAAGAACATGGCCCAGTCTGAGTCACCAATCTGCCTGCACTAGACAGCATCTGAATTTTTTTAATTTTTATTTTTAAGAATATTATTAAATTCAGTTCCTGAAAAAGGTGCTGGTTTGTATGTCCACGATACTGGCGTCTTTGTGCTCAACTGTGGCACAGCCTTGCTCCAGCAGCAGCAGTGAAGGCTTCTCTTGCTAATGTGCCTCCACCCTGGCCTGTAGTGGGGGAGAGGTAACTTCGTTTCCCATGCTTCATTTAGTTCTTGGCTCGGTCTGCTGAGAATGGCAACAGAGTTGCCAGTTGTGGCATGCACGTTTATTGCTAGGAAGTGCGCCAGAACCACCAATCCATTTTGCATAGACGCTGAACAGCAATGGTAAATACTTCTTGTTCATTACTAACCTAAGCCGGATTTGAACTGAAGACGTGGAGGTGAAAGGCTGTCTCCCATTCCTTAATCTCCTTAACATTTCAGTCTGCCTCATAAAATTTTCTAAAAACAAATGTCAACCTTGTGTATAAAATGAAATTCAGGAGAGAAAAGAAAATCCAGAGTGAAGACTCAGTCTGTTTTCTTCTTCAGCAAGCTTCTTTACTAGTAGTGACCCGGGAAAATTGTTCTTTGATGATTCCCTTGAGAGATTACTCTGATTTCTTGCTGCTGTAGATGGCCATATGATCAATTGTCATCAGTCACTGCGTGATGATGGGGTCATTACTTACCAGTGCATACTTGGGGGAAAAACACATGCGACTTCCATTAGGAGGCAGAGTGCACCTACATCAAATATGAAGTGTACAGTAAGTTCTCATTAATAACATTTCAAGACTGTCCTCCTAAAGTTCCTAGTACAGAAGCTGCCTGCAAGGGTAGAAGAATTGAAGATTAAAAAAAAAAAAAAAAAGAAAAGGTTTGCAGCAGCTTACTGTCAGGAAAATAAGAGTTCCCATAAGGCAAAATTCTGATTTTTAGTTAAGCGTTTCAATAATGGAGATTGGCTTTGTTGAGAAAGGTAGAGCTCATTCTCTTCTGTTCCTTGCTTCAGGACCTCCTAGCTTGAGAGCGCTTTTGTATTTTAATTAATTCCTTTGATTAAGTTCTAGCCAGTATAAATATTCCCTTCTTCAGTTAGGAATGAATATATGGCACCATGGAAAATGCTGTATCTCATGGGTATTGTATTGGCCAGGAACTCTGGATGTCTTCAAGAACACAGAAAAATTTAGTGAAATTTTAAAATATATTTATTACATATTTTCTGAACATCCTAGCAGCAATTAAAATCAAACAGACCTTCAGCGGAGTAAACTGCTGGGAATTAAACAACACAAAGCAAGCACAGCCCTGCTATGCTGAGTGGCCTTTTTTGTATGGATTCTTCAAGGACAACTTCTTTCCTATAAAGGTGAAGAAAGTTTGTGTTGAAATTGCAAGGATTTTCATTTAAGCTTTTCAAGTGAAATCTGGTAGATCAAGAGGAAGGTTAGAAAGAGGGAAAAAATGGAAGAAGCAGATGGCTTTTTGTTCCAGCAAATGGAGGGCACTGAAATATGTACAAATAGGTCTGGATGAGATTCAGTGTCATCTAGTCATATTGCTGTGTGTCCCAGTCAGGTAATGAATGACACCAGCTCTGGTGCATAGTGTTGTAAATTAATAGATATACCTGTAGGTGTTGTGTGAGTAGGATTGGTTTCCATGCATCCCACCCACTTCCATAAAGACCCATGTCTGTGTGGAAAACCTGTAAGAAGTGTGAACAGAAGCAAAGAAAAAGGAAAGCTCATCCTTCAACTAGTGCCTTTTGATATCTGTGCAAACTGCAGGTAAGGGCATTGGTGTGTAATTGCAGGCACAGATTCTTATCCTGTGAGAAACTGAGGGTAGACATCTTCCTTTTTTTTTTAATAATGTGACACACCATGTGAATATGTACAGATAACTGGAGTAACCACATTGGAAATTATTATCAGACTAATTTTTAGTCACCCCAAAGACAGGGTTTGAAATGCTGTAGACCCAGAAATGAGCAGTCAACTTAGCCCTGATGTTGTCCTGATGTATGCAAGTGGGACCATGCTTCATTGCAGAGAGAAGGCTGCAATTCAGGAGTTTTAAATTAATTCAGCTTGGTTTACTTCAGTCGTTCAGCTGTGACAGTTTGAGTCTTTTCCCAAGCCCCTGCTGAAGCTTGCGCTGCTCTGAGTGTTTGAGCTAGCTAGTTTAAACAACTTGGAGTATGTCCCCACCTCTGGATTACAATGGAAGTTATCACAATGAATTGCAACTGCAAACGTTTTGCTTGAAGCATTTACCAGCTGAGTTTTGGCCTGCTTTCCTGATCACAAATTTGCCCTGGATGGTTACTGGTAATAGGCTGTTTAACACTGGAATGTACATTTTGGACACATTTTGTGAAAGTATCTCTTTGGGAAATACCGTGGTCTCTCCACTATCCAGTTTAATGCACTGTGTTCACTCATCTGTACTTATTAAATTGTAGGGGTTTAGGTAGAGAATTTTACAGAGAAGTTTGAGCCGCAATCGTGTTGAAATGTAGGAAGAGCTCCGTATCTCCTTCTTTTATGTTATAAAATTGTTCATAAAAAGCCTTTGCAAATTGTTCAATTTGAAGTCATTTAGGGCTACATAGATGCCAGGTGGTATTACCAAGGGCTCCTAGAGTGGTCAGAGAGGCCTGATGTCCACTGAAAAGTCAGTAGTACTTAGTCTCTTTTCTGTATTGTCCAGTCACTACGTTGTTTTGTCAGACTCTGAAGTGCGTTTGTAAATCTCTCCCTTAATATTCTTGGAAGTCCTACCCTTGAGCTGGTGTGTTTCTGCTGTAGATTAACATAACCACCCCATTGCCCAGCTATAACTAAAGCAAGAGTGCGGTGCTACCGATGTGTATTCCTCTCTGGCACCATCTAGTGATTCCAGAACTAGACTTCCAACTACTGCTCTATTCCCATAGGAAAACAAGATGTGTTTTCCTTTGGCAATAGCTTAAAATTCAGTTCAGTGCAGATGCCACTCTCGTGAAATGAACTCATCTTAGAGCAATTGTTGCAAAGCCTTTTGGGGGAAAGCTTTGTAGTATGGCTCTTGTACTAACAGTTTAGATTTGTAATTCAAGGTGCAAAACTGCCAAAGCACATAAAAAATAATGTGAAGTTTTTGTTACAGATATTTTGTTACAGTAATAATCAAGAATGGGAGTGTGTGTGTGTCTCTGTTCTGTTTTAAGACTGTCATAGTCTTTGAGCATCTTTTCTGGTCCTAATAAAATAGCTGAGAGTGAAATGAGCATACGTAAATTATAGAATGATTCAGGGCATCATGTTGTTAATAATGTAGAGAAATGAGATATAAAAGCTTTTACTCAAGCATACCCTAAAGCAAATTTAAGTAGAGCACACAGCTATGATGCTGATTGTTTTCACAGGTGTTGGCACCATATGAATTAAATGAAGAAAAAAATGGTGAAACATTTATGACTCATTAGAATTATGTGGTTTTCTATCCTGTCCTAACAACTGAAAAAAGGTGTAATTTACATTTGCAGCCAAATGGCGTGAAGTAACATTATACTTTACCGACATGAAGTGAGGAGACCTCCAGATGACTACTATTTTGAACTTCTCTGGTTCTCAGATCCTGGATTTTCAGGTTTTCATGTGGACTTTTGAGAGCTAAAATTATTGCTCTCTTAAAAAAAAAAAACCAAAAAAAAAAACCAACTTTGAATCTATAGAACATGTGGTTTCAAGGAGCTATGTGCTGTTCATTACATCTAACACCTTTACAAGTAGAATATTTCTTTTTTTTCATCAGATAATATGCTTGATAGATCCAAAGAGCCACATCCATGGTTTTAAAATAAATAAAACTCTGCATCCTCCTTTTCTCTTTCCTTTACAGATTTTTTTTTTTTATGTTGGAATTGTTTTGTTGTAGATCTTAAATATTTACATGAAGGAGGTATCCTGACAGGCTGATCTATAGCAGGAAGGCAACAAATAAACAAATCCATGTCTACAGTATTTTAGATTCTGGTTTCCTGAGCTGCTAAGTATTTATTTTTCCTATTGTAAAAACCTGCATTGAAATACATTCATAATGGAGTTCACATGGCAGCTTTCAGGCAACATCTAATGTTTTAACAAAGCCATAATACAAGCCTCAGCTTCCCATACGCTGCATAGTTGGCTAAAAAAGAAAGCAGCTGATTTATCAGAGCCTCTGTGATGTAGATGACTCTTCAGAAAAAGAACGTCGTACTTTGCAACTGAGACTTTTTTGCAAACACCTAATAAACCAGAATAAGAAAGTTTTACTGGGCTTCCCAAGCACATTTCTCTCTTCTCACCAGAGCACCAAACCGAGTTTGTAATCCTACTTTCATTTATTTCATCCTCCCCTGAAATTTCTAATAGCACAAACTCACTTGATTCTGGCTGGCTAATTTGTATCTCATGGCCTGCCGAATCTCTTTAGGAGGTGAACTATTAAAAATACATTAGCCTGGTGTGGATGGTAATGGGCCAAATGCTGCTGGTTTTGAAAGCAATCTGGGAAGCCTCATGCTCTCTTTGACTTTTGATAACTGTGCAAGTAAGTTGCTTGCTTTTGCTGTGCTTGGACTTTAAAAGTTGTAGCAGCAGATGTAGGTGAGATGACTGCTCTTCTGAAGTCTGAATTGAGAAAGGCAGTTTTCTTTCTTTCCAAGCTTGCTGTAATCTTTAATGTCACCCTTATTTCTGTTCTGCCAGAACTGTGTCCTATTAGCATCCAAAAATGTTACACATAACTTTGGCTTGCTTACAGAAGATGATCCAACCACTAACATTTGCCTTCTGTAGCCGAATGCTGAAAGAAAAAATAATCCACATTTGAAATGTGAGACTTTGCTGCCGTCAGTTTCTGGAGCTGATTATTAAGACTGTGATTTTTATCTACTCACTTGTACAGTAATTAAAAGCAATTCCCTCATCAGTTATCATCCTGTGAAGCCAGCTTTTAAGGAGTACTTGATGTAGTTTATTAACCTAAGCCCACATTGAAGGAAAGGTGACATAGTTTAAAAAGTAAGAGTGAACACATCTGCTCTGAAACAGAGAACTGAATGTAAAATAGGTACTTATTGTTAAACTAACAAAAATGGCAATGTGATTTTAATTGGCAAAGTAGGAATAATCACCTGGCTTCAGCCAGGTGTACACCTTCATTCTGTCCACTCCCATCTGTGTCCTTTTCACATGGATTATTTTCTGTGTATATGTATTCTGTCAGGGAGTAGGCGGTTAAAGAATTAAGGAGGATATCAGGGAATCAATTACTGTGGCATGCTGAAGAGGAAGAGCTATTCAGCTTCCTGACAACCTTTGCCACACCTTCTACCTAGTATTGATAAGCACAAATGCTTATCAGTGTCAGCTCCAAATAAAAGATGCTTGGTATTAACTGAACACTATGCCTCTTGCCACCAGCGTTGTAGCTGAGGATGTCTTTATTGCAGGAAAGTGATGTCAAATAATAGCTGATGCAGATCATATATCAGATATTTACTTGTGATAATTTTTCAGGGTGGGTGCTGGAGACAAAACATTAGGCCAAAGGAAGGCAAAGTAAAAGTGAGCCCAGCTATGGATCTATCACACTGGACTTGACCACTGAAAATGTGGAATCTTGTGAGAATGCTCTAAGATTAGAGAAAAAAATGGCATTTAGAGGAGAAAATTGAAGCAGGAGTCCCTAAAGTATTACATGCTTGCAGAGCACCTGAAGTGACAATGTTGGAGGCTCCTGAGAAAGAGGAGTAGAAACAGCTCTGGTGTAAAGATGCAGACTGCAGCATTTACTGGTGGAGCACTGGTATATGCAGAGAGGGGAAACAATGAGGTGAAAAGTTACTACTGACCTGGGTCCTTCAAATGGAGCTGTTCAAGGTAGTCCAACAAAACAGCATGGTGTGTGACAGGCAGTAAAGCAATTAGCAATCCAGGATCGGCCAGAGAGAAAGGATTAAATGCCACAGGAGGTTGTGCCTATCCCCAGCCACACTAGGAAGTGAATGAAGAACTGCATGGATTTTGTTTTAAATGGAACTGAACAGTAATCCCAGGAGATTTAAGAGCTGAGATCATTCAGTGGATACATATTTGACACCTGGGGATAGAGACATGCCTGAGATGAGCCAGGAAATGTATCTACAGGCGAGGCATGAATACCCAGTTGATAGTATACATGGAACAGTGCAAGCTGTGCAAAGAATATAGTGATTGACAAGAAACGCCTCATGAAATCCTAGCCCTGGGAAAAGGTCAGAACAGACTTTATAATTTCTAATGAAAGAAACTTTATGGCCACAGTAGATTACTAATCCAGTTTTTGGAAGATGCATGGACAAGAACTGTGATCAGAAAACTGAAGGCACAGTTTTTTATATATGCTATACCTCCCTCACTGGGACCAAGAAAGAGGCTCCTGATAGTCTTCATTTAAGCTTTTAAATCTTTGGTGTTTTTAAAAACTTTACGTAGGATTTCTGTCCCTGAAAATACAAAACATAATAGGAAAATGGCATCAGCCTTGATGACAGCCAAGAAACTGATGGCAGTGTTAAACAGATAACAAGGTTATTTGGCCTGGTTATTTTGAACCTCATAAATGCTAAATGCCTCCATGATTTAAATAGAGAAGTTCTCAGACACTGGCCTTGCAGTGTAGGTAAACATGTCTACTAAAGCCTGGGACAAAACTAACTGCAACTTTTTTCTTTGCAGTTCTTAGGAAAGTAAGCACAAAGGACTCAAAACCCAGAGGTTACTATATGCAAAAAGGTACATATGAAATTAGCTGTGAAGTTATTATTAAAAGTAACAGCAGAAAAGTTATTGGGTGCAGGATGTCAAAAGATGAGGGCAAGCAGGAAAAATGAAACTGAAGACACTGAATTGTGACTAGAATCAAAGACAGCACTGGGGGATCACAGTGCGTTAGGTTAAGGTAAGCAAAACAAAAAGGACATGAAGTGTGTGATCAACACAGAGGATCAGTAAGACTGATCCTATTGAGTGCCCTCAATAATAGAAAACTTGGAAGTTGAACAGTATGGAGAGAGCTTGGTGGCTTCATCATTGGCATCCAGTGTTGTTTCAGCTATTACATAGTTGTCTGCCTGGCATCCATTTGTTACCCCGGTGAAATGTCAGTCTGCTTTGGTTCTGTCATATCTGCTATTCCCATGCAGATGTCCTGGATGTCATAAGGCCTCTCAGATGTCACTGGGCACCTGTGCATTGGGCAGAGGAATCCCAGCCTTTGCCTTACAAAGCAGCACACTCTGGAAGGACCATAACAGTGCAGTAATAGCCACAGCCAAGTATGGCAGCAATGAGCAAGTTGGCTTTAAACAGGTAAGTCTGTGTAATAGTTGTCTTCAGCTTGAGCCTTTTAAGGCTGACTGTGGGCTTAGCCCTGCAGCTCCTGCCTTGGCCAAGAATGAGTTGCTCATGGGGAATTGTAATTCCCAGAGCAGATGGGAGCTGGGGAGCTCATAGTCAGGATGGAAAATGATACAATGTGTAACAGCTCACTTTGGGCGAGAGAGATTGAGGGGGACAGGTAGGTGTCTCCAGCCAAAGAGAGGATAATGC
The DNA here is from genome assembly GCA_024611175.1 of Megaceryle torquata. Classification (NCBI taxonomy): domain Eukaryota; kingdom Metazoa; phylum Chordata; class Aves; order Coraciiformes; family Cerylidae; genus Megaceryle; species Megaceryle torquata. Next base: position 114,349 of record JANIJG010017683.1, on the reverse strand, counting down.
AGATGAAGTTGCTTTAAGGAGAGGCTTTAACAGACAGTCAGTAAAATACCCAGAGGAGAAAGCAATTAAAAGAGCTCTAGCTGATTAAAAAAAAAAAAAAAAGAACATGGAGTTGGTCTGAGAATGAACTTAATCACCAAGGTGCCCTTGAAGTTTATCAGACCACCTAGAGGTGTAATATCCTAGACAGGCAATGAGTTCTCAGAAATGCCCTTCATCTAATCTTTTTTTTTTTTCCCCCTACCCTAGAAAGATTGAAGTGTTATGGTTTGTTTGGAAGACTGAACTAGCTTGCCAGAGGGAATTCGAAGGAAACCAGAATGTTTTCCCAAAGAGAAGGTAAGGCCCAGCCACACCTTACAACATCAAATCTTTAATCATGTACCTGCCTGTATAGCAGCAGCAGCAGCAATATTCAGTGTTTCTGTAACATCATTCGTGCAAGAATTTCAAAGCACTTCATAAGCACTAATTAATCAAACCTCACAAAACACTCAGCAAGCAGCAACTTTGCCCACCAATGAAGCGTAATCGCTTCTAAAATGGAACATGATGGCAGTTTGATATCACATAACGTGATGAAACAGGTCAAGGCAAGTAGAACAGGAGCAATTGAGGGCACTTGGGAAGTACCCCTCCTGAAACAGCTTTGCAGATACAGTGCTTCTGTTACATTGGATATGCTTTGTGGAAATTTTTGGTAAAAATATTTTTGTGAAAGAAACTATTTTTGTCTTGCAAAAAAAAAAAAAAGAAAATATTTTTTTTTTACATTCCCAGTACAACACCTAATGTTAAAGGTCAATAGCTACACTTTGCAGGGGGGGCAATCCATGAGAATGCTTTCTTCCCATGTGGGACCTCTTGTTCCCATCTCTCTAGTCAGTGGCACCCGCAGTCCTAGAGGTGGGGAAATAACCACTCCTGCATGGTTCTTGACCCTAGGTGCTGCCAGTTGAGGGGAGAAGGAAGCAGTGTCAGAGACTGCAGATTTTATCTTCAGTTCCTCTATGTTTTGAGGGACTACCTGGCCCATTTAGTACTTTGCCCCCCAGCTGGGTCTCTCAGAACCACAAAACCTGCTCTAGTGCAGAAGCCACAGGGCCTAAATTAGGACCTTCTCTTGGCCCAGTTAAAGCTGTCAACATTCCACTTGATTACAATGGAAGAAAGACTGGGCTGGCCTAGTTTCTTTATATTTCCGCCAATCCTGTCTTGAGGGGTGAACTAATTCAGATATATATATGTATGTTGCTGATACTCTGAGCATGTATTTTCCCAATGAAGCACATGTTGAACAACCTTGAGCTTTTCCTGTCTTATAGGCAAAATATCCCTGTAGACTAGGTCGTCTGTTCCATCACTTCTCATCTCTTTTGGAAGCAAATGGGACATGGATTTATTTTTTATATACGTTATACAATAAAATTATGTTGTACTTGTGTAAAACAATGTGCAAACCATTAAGTAGAAAAATGAAATGCTGGAAGTTAAAACAATAAGCTTGGATGATTTAAACCTTGCTACATTTTAAACATGCAGTATGTTTGCAAGAATGAATTGGTCTTTGGGGCTGAATAAACAGTACAGATATCCATTTTGGAAAGAACAAGTAATACCTAGGAATGTAATTTAAACTAGTGTTGTAATTAGCTGACCATTTCACATTACTAGAGTTCTGGTCCTGTTGCTTGGCTTTACAAATGACCTGTATAGCCATCTTCTAATTATACATGATATGTTAAAAAAACCCAACCAACAGTAAAACCACCAAAATGTTTGGATGAGAATCTTTCCTTTGGCTGAACAGTGAAGAAATTATTTAGATGGATTATGTGGTACGCTCACCATTAATATGTCTTTGCAAACACTTAAAAAAATATGAAGGCTTCTTTAACCATACCTTCAGGATATTGTAATTCTTCCTGGCTTCACTTCCTTAACCTGAATGTGAAGCAACAGAGTATTTTCAGTCAAAACTCAGCTCACCATACTTGTAACTGATAAATAAAGAAGATTACTGTGAATGTAAAAAGATGACTGTTCCTGATTATGGTAGAACCTGTAGAACAGAATGTCTATTATAGAAATTGTCAAACTCTTGCAGGACTAGACTGAGAAGCTAGGAAGACTGGACTTTTCCTTGGGACTTGTCTTCTATCTGTAACATAGGATATGGAAATGTTTCTTACTTTCACACCATATATCATGTTGATAGTAAGATAGAAATCATAACTGTGTTAAGGCTGCTCTTTGTTACCATCACCTTCTAAACATCCTCATGAAATCATTTCAGTTCCGTGGGATTAGAAGGACAGAAGTTCCTAGTCACAGTTCCCTTACAACTTTACCAGTAGCAGATTAGTAAATGACATGCTGTGGAGGAAGGCATGGTAAAGTTGCCATGTGGCTTTCTATTTTTGTTTTCCAAATCCTGTGTTCTCCCAACAGTGCATGAAGCTAGAGGTACTTGGTTAAACTAACTCTTCATCCATTTCATTCTTATTTGCTAAAAAGCAGTTACTGCAGGGGGTCAGCAACAGGACCCAGATTTAAGTTCTATGCAATAGTGTGAGGATTCCTTAATACTTATGGCTGAATTTTGTCATTAGTATTAGTATGTCTGCAAATGCAGTATCTCAGTGAAATCGTTTCTAGGGAGATTCTAGATTGTGAATGATGATGTCATATTATGACATTTTTGGCTGAAGTATCTGTTGTGCAAAAGGCTCTCTGAATGCACAGATTTCAGCCCCCTAACTAGCCTCTCTTTGCCAATCTAAAAATTAAGAAAGTAGTCTTTCATGTATTTACCTTTTTCTTATTTTCTTGACTTTACAACTTGATAGAAAATCTGCGCTAATTATAGATTTTTGGCAATAAAAATATATATATTGTCTATTCATATATATACACTAGAAATTAAAAGTTGGGGATGAGAAATGAAAAATTTATAGCCTTGGATGTTGAGAAAGTCAGACCTGCTGTCTCCCCTTGAAGTCACCTAGATGAGGCTTTTTGACATAATGGAAGCATCAATGAACTGCTCTTGATTAAAAGTTTGACAGGTTGACACTATCCCCCCGAACAGGAAGACTGGGGTTGAAAGAAAATTTTAATACAAACAGAATTTCATTAATACCACAGTTTGCTATAATGGGGGTCTTTTTTTTTTTTTTTCCCCACTGTTATTTTTGCTTAGATGGTGTCATTACCTTTTAAAGGGGAAAGACACTACGGTTAAGCTTTGTCTCAGAAACAATGTCATACTAACGGAGTGGGAGCTTTCAAGTAAAATCTGAAACAACCTGACTAGAACAGTTCTCATTTTCCAGGCACAAACAAAACCAGTTTTAATAAGGTGATTCCTTTAAATGCAAGTTCTATTCATTAAGCCAACATTTATTTTGTAGTGAGAGTTCTATTGTTTAATGATTTTCTGTAAATAATATAACCAGCATATCAGAATGGCCTTACATCTCCCAAGATCCAAAAATATAGCCTCACTTCCCTTTATTTACCTTGTGAGAGCTTTTTTTCTAATGTGGTAACTGTTAGGCTCTATCTGCTCTGCTCAGTGTTAGTGCTGTCACGATGAAAGTGCATAAACAATATAAATAATAGTTGTTGGCACATGAAAGGAACTCCGAGTGGATTGTTCTTTTGGAATCTAACCATCAGGGGGTTTGTTTGACTCTCGGGGATTTTTTTTTTCTTATTTTTTATGTTTCATCCAAAAATTCTTATAATCTTAAATTGATTATTTGAAAAACCATCATTCTTTTAATATTTACATTGCAATTTAATATTTATAGCTTAATGCTAGGCAATTCTTATTCAATTTAATAAATATTTATTAAATCAGACTTGTTTTTAAAAACTTACAGTTTTGTAACCACTCTCTAGTTCTAATACTCTTTGAGGTGGAATGTCAGCCTGCACAAGTCAGTTTCTGTATCGTCTTTCTATTCCTTGTCTGCAATGATCCTTCTTGACTTCTTTTTGCTGCTGAATAGTTAAATAGCTTAATCTCTTTCAAATCCTTGATATTATCAGGTTATATAACCTCACACTCCATTCCCACTCATCATGTCTGAAATGTAATATTTGCATGTGGATTTTTGACTTCTTATTTGAAATTTGCAGAGGCCTTTAAAGCATTATTTGAACCCACAACATCTCTCCTTGTGATGCATTTTTAATTTCTCATTTACAGGCAAGTAAATTGACTTACTGTGAGCTTACAGTCAATATTTTCCTGATATCATTTAATTGGAAGTGTTTGGTTTTTAGATGCACAGCTTGGGACTTTTACCACTTCACTTGCAGACTCAGTCTGTTTTTGAAGATGATGAGTGTTGAAGTACTGACTCATAGTAGAAAGCAGACCGTGTACATCTTCTCCATTTGGAAACCTAAAACCAAGCCATCTAAATCAATGAACTTGATACAACGCTATAAACAGCTTACCCAGTCACTAGCAGAGTCAGTAATAGAACTTGGGCATCTGTTTCGCATTTTCTTACTCTCCTGCTATGCCATTTGTCTCTCCTTAAAACATCAGTGACAAATTAAGTAAAAGTGGACATGAGAGGAGTATGGGGAAGAGAATGTTGAAAACAAAGCAATTCAGAGCATTTTATCCTTTCTATCCAAGTCAATGCAGGTGTTCTACATCCTGTTACAGCCCTGATAGCATGTTATGTTGCATCATTTCAGCATACTTGCTTTCAGACTGGATGACTAAATGTCACTTCAAACAGCAGTTATCCAATCCAAATGAAGTACAGTTGAATGGGAGCAGGTGAACAGAGGGGTGTCCAGTTCAGCAGCCTCTCCTACCACTCCATACATGGAACGCTGCAGATATTCCAGATTTTGTTCATGGAAAGAAGCAGATGTAACTAGGAAATATTTGCCTGTGATTTTTACATTTCTTTCATGATTGATTATGAGTCTACACATGATAGAGAAGAGAGCTTTACAGAGTAAATATGAACAGTTCTGATTATCCGTCTTCCCATTTATTGACACAAAATGGCCAATAGACAACGTGTTATAAGCAAAAAATGTTTCACTACATTAGGAACCATTTCTTTGCTAAAACACCCATGAAATCAGCCTCTTGACATATTCCCCAGCAAGTTAATCTGATCGTGATTGGCTCTGAGTGAAATGGAAATGAGAAAATTCCAATAAACATGTGAAAATACAAACTGATTTTCAACCCATTTTAAACACAGGTTGGCTGAAGACATTACTTGCATAGATGAGTAAGTGAAAAGCTGAAGTGCATCTGAATGTAAAAGCCAAAATCAATTTGATTTTAAATGATTTTCAGTGGATTTTAAAAAGCAATGGTGTGGAACTTATGTGTAAGGTTAAAAGGCTTCAATTTCATTCCCTTCAGACTAAAGCAAGCTTATTTTTTGTCCTTTATTCAATTTGTTATTTTTTTTTTTGTATCCTGCTACTGTTTTTAAGGGCCTGTATATCACTTTACCAGCTTTCATCAGAATTATTGGACCAACAATGCAAAGTATTTTTATACAGAGAACTGAACACCAGATGGGACTCCGTGAATATTATATTATTCATGGCCATTGAATTAGAGATGCCTTAAAAAAATAAAATCTAGTCTGCTGTTGCATGCCCTCAGCTTTATTCTAGCAGTAGGTTTATTTAGCTACATTTGTGGAGTAACCCAACAGACTCTGATCAAAATCCTCTTTGAAAATAGCAAGAGCTCTTCCTGTTCAATTCAGTAGGCTGCTGGTCAGACTGTGATTACCATTCATGCACTGGATGAAACATCTTTATTCATGACTTGGATGAGGGGATCGAGTGTACCCTTAGTAAATTTGTGGATGACACTACGTTGGGGGCAAGTGTCAATCTGCTGGAGGGTCAGGAGGTGCTGCAGAGGGACCTGGACAGGCTGAGTTGATGGGCTGAGGCAAATAATATGAGGTTTAACAAGACCAAGTGTAGGGTCCTACACTCTGGCCACAGTAACCCCCTGCAGTGCTACAGACTGGGGGATGAGTGGCTGGAGAGTGGCCTGGCAGAGAGGGACCTGGGAGTACTGGTTGACAGCCGGCTGAACATGAGTCAGCAGTGTGCCCAGGTGGCAAGGAAGGCCAATGGCATCTTGGCCTGGATCACAAATAGTGTGGCCATCAGGTCTAGGGATGTAATTCTGCCCCTGTACTTGGCACTGGTGAGGCCTCATCTCGAGTACTGGGTGCAGTTCTGGGCCCCTCACTTCCAGAAGGATCTGGAGGTGCTGGAGCGGGTCCAAAGGAGAGTGACGAGGCTGGGGAAGGGACTGGAGCGAAAGTCTCATGAGGCGAGGCTGAGGGAGCTGGGCTTGTTCAGTCTGAAGAAGAAGAGACTCAGGGAGGACCTTATCACTCTCTACAACTACCTGAAGGGAAGGTGTAGTCAGGTGGGGGTCGGGCTTTTCTCCCAGGCAGCTGGTGACAGGATGAGAGGACACGGCCTGAAGCTGCTCCAGGGGAGGTTTAGGTTGGATGTTAGGAAGCACTTGCTCACAGAAAGGGTGATCAGACACTGGAATGGACTGCCCAGGGAGGTGGTGGAATTG